>RJWH01005925.1:0-64984 GCA_004363575.1 Solenodon paradoxus
GGCGCCTGGAGCTGTTTGCACAGGCTCACTGATGGGAAAGTGGATTTAAACTGCCCTACACAGCCTGGGGCCTGCCTCTGGTCTTGTCGCTGCTCTTGAGTGTCCTTGAAGTGGCTTGAGCACGCGCCCAGGGTGGATGCCATGTGGGGCAGGCCGAGGAGACAGTAAAGGACATTGCTGTCCTGATGATGCTGGTGAGGGTGCCTGGTGGGAGTATGCGGACACCCCTCTGGGAGCGCAAGAGGAGGCTCCAGAGCACTGGGGTCCCTTCGCAGCCCTCCCAGGAAGTTACACTGAGAAACACAGGGTGACTGTGTCTGGGCCGTTACTGGAATCAGACTACCTCATCTTTTCTGTCCATGCCGGTGAAAGCCTATGGGAAGCCCTGTGCCCAGTTCCTTGTTCTTAATTCTTCAGGATGGTGCCTGGGACCTGGGCAGTAACTGCCTGTAACCTCCCTGGCTGAGGGTAAGCTTGCTATCAGCCTCAGGGCCTGAGAGTCAGGAGCAGGAGTACAGCAATCTGCTGTCGCAGCACTCACCATGTCACACTGTCACACCTCTGCAGCAGGCGAGCTCTGGTGTCCAGCAAAGGTGGTGCTGACACCACCTCTTCTCAGGCCTCAGGCAAGACCAGGCATGCCAGTCGGGGGTCAATATCCCGTCCTGGTGGGCAGTTCCTCAGAAGGACTTACCAGGCCAGCCCCTGGTGGTGTCTGGGAGTCTGAGCTCAGTGACAGTGTCATGCTGAGATGAAGGTGCTGGCTATGGCTTTCAGCCCTTTCTCTCTGCCCCATGTCCTCCCAGGAGCACCAGCAGCACGAGGCCCTTGTGGGCTCATGTGCCCTGACAGGGACACCCATGCCGGTGCCCACACCTTCAGTTCTTCCTCCCAAAATCAAAGCGAACTCCCACCTCAGGCTTGTTTCTGACTCCTCCTCACTAAGCAAATGCAGCCACTGGTCACGCCCAAGGTCTCTGGGATGGCTTCCAGGTGGTATGGTTGCTGTCCTCTCAGACCACTGGACCTGGACAGCTGATTGCAAGGCATCTAGGGTGAGAGGCCACACAGAGACAATGGAGTGCTCCTGCTCCTGATTCACAGGTTCCAAGGTTGAAGGCCAGCCCACACACGCATTCCTGTAGGTGACAGGTCAGGGAGTGGTGACAATGAGCCAGAGTGTAGAGGGCATGGCCACAGCTGCCACACACATCCGGCCAAGCTCCTTTTGGGCTGGCTTCTGCCCCACTCTACTTGAACATGTTCTAAGGATGTCACCCTCCAAGACCGAACCTGGTATTTCCCAGAGTGCTCCTTCTTTTGCACCGTCCTACTCTGAGTCGCCCTGACACCCACCTCCTCCAGTGTCTCTGTTCTTCCCACTCGGCCAGCAGCCATGGAGGCCACGAGTAGGAACCGATGCAAGAAGTTTATTATTTAGCTAAAGAGGGAAGGAAGCCCATGTTCTAAAAGTTTCCCCACTCAGTACATGTGGATTAGGTTATGTGGTTTTGCAGAGGAAGGGGACAAAAGTGGCAGTGTTCAGGTCTCTGACATCTACAGACTTCTAGAAAAGGGGCAGAGCATGCCAGGACCAGGGGACCCTACCTAACCCTAGCCCAGAGCTGTCATGGCCTGATGGGGTGGGATTCCATGTGTCTTTCTTGACCTCTGTCTCCTCTCGACTGCCATATCATCTAGCTGGTCCCCCGGCTCTCCATGCACTTTCTGGAGCCAACAGCCCAGCTGCCATCATTTCCTAATCTAAGGTTAGCAATTCCATCATCCTCTGTAACTCAGCTGTGATGTAACTCTGGGGATTCCTGGAGTGCTGCTGAGCCAGATGTTAGCTTAGTCTGCAGAGGGCATGGTCAGGCTCCAGGTGACAGAAGCTGGGTCACGAACCACTTCCATGTGACCCCTGGTCATGCTGGCTCCTCTTCCTCCTGCCCAGTGTAACCTCCAGGTCCCTTCCCTTTGGCTCCTGCTCTGCCTTTCAGGGTGTATTCAACCCCTCCAGGGTCTGTCACCAGCCACTCCCCATTGCCTCCTGACCAGACCATCTGTTGAGACCTGAATCCACTGCCCCTTGGTCGGCACCCTCTGGATGCTGGGCCCAAAGGAGTTCAAGGTGGCCCCCCACCCAACTCTCCTCCCACACTGAAGGCCCCTGGGTCTGTCTGTCGCTCACACGGAGTCAACATGGGTCTTCTCTCATCTGTCTCCCAAGCAGTGCGTAATACCTCCCTCCCAAAGTGTGATCCTGGGCTTTTCTCTACCAGGCCCGGACATATGGACAGACTAGTGGGGCCCATCCATCCTCCACAGTGTATGCAGCCCTTTGGAAGATCCTGAGGGAACAGAAAAGGGAGGCTGAGGGTGCTGTTTCCATGCCAGCAATTCAAATTCATGTGCAAAGTGAACACGTCCCGTATCTGCTGTGGAGACTCCACAGGAGAGGACAAAGATGTCTGAGCTCACTCCCTAAACCAAAGGAGACAATGGTGGAGCAAAGCTGGGCAAAGATCCGAGACTGACTTTGAATCTTCCAACTAGCTTCTTTAAAGCATTATTTCATGTCTCTGACAACACCCTCAGAGCACTGGGCAGAAGGGACGCAAACAGTCTATTTGACAATCAGATTGTCACCAGATTTAAATGAAAATTGCTACCAGGGGCACATCTGGCAAGAATGCTGATGACAGATTAGACCCAGGCACAGGAGGGAGGTGGTTCTAGAACTGTTGGAGCCTGTCCCTCCCCACCCCGGGGCTGCCCACCTCAGTTCTCAGTGGGGTCATCTCTGCGTCCATCTTGGTTCTTGCTTTTTCAGGTCACACCCTGGTCTGCAATGGCGGATCTCTCTGAACACGTGTATACCTCCGTCTGCTTCACGTCCCAGATGCACGGTGTCCTGCTGCCTGGTGTTCTCAGCACCTACAAGGCCTCAATTTATATTTGTTGAAGGATGTGTTTTCAATTTAACAGGCCAGATAAGAAACTAGTAATATAGGCTAGGGTATGGCACATTCTGGATGAATAAAGATCATTGTTAATTGTTCTCTTCGAAAACCACAGTAGTCATGGAAGAACTGGAGGAAGAAGTGAACATGAGCTGAGTCTTAAAGCCTGGGGGAGTAGAAGGAAGGAGGGAAGAAGGGCTGGACAGGGACCTCTCCAGTAGTGTTCCTGATGGACTCCCATGAGCTCCTGCCACTAATGTCTTTTTCTTCTTTTGGGTCTAGTGGTCTCTGCTGGGCTGTCCCATCCCCCACCCCCACCATGATACCGACTAACTCTGACCAGTCATTAGGGTTTGTCATGTCATGCCGAGGCCACTCTTATCATTTCTACCCTTTCTCATTGTCATCGACAGTGCTATGATCAATCTCTCATTTTGAATGAACACTCAGCATGTCAATGCCTGTCGTCACACTGACACATAGTAAATGCTTAATAAATGTTCGAAATGAACACACATACCTAGGAGCTGTGCTCTACACCCCTGGGTTGGCCATCTCCCGGGTAGTCTCTGCCATAGGGCAAGGGGCATTTGAAAAATGAGTAACTGAGGACTCACTCCAAATCCTTGATTCATAAGCTACTTTCTCAATTTTCAGTCAACAAAGATTCATTGTATTCCTCCTTATTATAGGACTTTCGGTGTTGAGTTATTGTGAGACCCAGCAAGTAACCATTAGTAACAAGTAAAAAGTGGGTTTATGTACCAAGTGGTCTGTGAACACTGCAGAAGGAATATTAGTTCCAGGGTGCTAGAAATAGCTTCCCAGAGTAGAAGAGAGAAAGTTGGCATTGGCTCTTGAAGGACAAGTTGTATCCTCTGGATAGATGTGATTGGGGTGTGGGGGGCAGTGATCTGGGAGTGGGAGCAGAGAGGACAGTATTCCAGATAAATGCAGTAACAGGTACAAAGGTGGTGGTAAGTTGAGGAAGTGCATCCAGTTTGGGGAACTGGGGAAACTCAAAGAGCTCCCAGATGTCAATATTTAAGAGGTATTGAAATAAAAAATAAAATGTCAACTAACTCAGCACTTAAGAGTTCCTTACCTAATTTTTGAAACTTAAATTGGTTCCATTCCCTGGAGATAAGAATGTGTCCTTGAATGTTACTTTAAAAAATTCTCCTGGCTGGCAATTCCAATTATGTTATCTTCAGTGAGTGTAATACCTTTTTTTTCCAACATGAGGTTTGTAATTCTATTCATAGAAATTTGGGTTCCTTTTAATCCCATGCTGAACAGATATTTAAAGAAAATTGACCTATTTATGAATGCCACATTATAAGCCTCTGGGAATGCACTTATTCCTCCATCCAGCCCTGGATGGGAGCATCAAAGAGACCACTCCATCTGGTAAGTTGGGGCGAAATGCTGGCTTCTGAGGGTACTCGGAAGAGGCTTCCTTCAATGAAACACCGTCAACTTAGTATGTGTTCGGTACCCAGATAACCTATTTGCTAGTCTTTTTCTCTTTTTCTCTTGTTTTTCAAGAGGAAGCAGGCAGGAATGAAGACAAATAGGCAGGCAGGCAGGGAGAGGAGGAAGAAGCATTTATTTATTTCCTTGTTCATGTGGGTTGCTCCCCTTGACCGCGGGTCACCAACCTGGGTCCTTGGGCTTTACATGGAACACTCTGAAGCAGCAGACCCAACACCTGGGCCACCAGGGCAGGTCTTAGTACTATTTTTTAAGAATCCTAAAGGTAAGCCTGACCGTCGGTGCCTTACCGCACCAGCTCCTGGGTATTCCCAAATAGCAGGGGCTTCCCTATCTTAAGTTTTGTACTCATGTCGGCATGTGCAACGGGCTCCAACTCTGTGGTTCAGAAGCGGTTTCTATGCTGACCGCACGCCGGTCTTGGGCTAACGGTGTGTACCGCTTTTCGGGTGTTTTTCTTGTGCAAACTTTTTGTCGCCACTGCTGCAACCACCGTCAGCGCACGGAGCGCCTCCCATGGGCGTGGCCCACCGTTGACCTCGAGCTCCCTTTCCGCGCGAAGGACCGCGCCAAACCCGCCACTACCAACCCAGTTCCGACAAAGAGATGAACACGCCCCAGGCGCCCGTGGCCCCGCCCCCGCCCACGCGCAGTACGGAAACCCGCAGGTACGGTGAGGGTCAGCGTGCAAAGGTCAGAGAAGGCTGGCTTGAGACCCTGTGCAAAGAAGTCCATGGCACGGCCCCTGGACCTCGGCCCTCGACGACCTCAGACCGCTGGCCGGAACCTCCTCCCAGAGCAGCTCTACGTCCCTTTTCTCGGAGGCGGAGGTGACGCGCGCCGACGCCAACAGAGTTGCCTAGCGACACGCTTTCCCAAGATGCCTAGGATGTTGTGTTTCTCTTAGCCAATCAAGGAGGCGGAGCGCCCTCACCCGGACCAATAGACTGCGAGGCCGGAACCCGCGACGGTTAAACTGGGTCGCACGCCGGGTTTGTGGGAGGCTGGGGGCCGTCAGAGTGGGGCAGGCAGGGGAGCGGAGACTCGGATCCCGGAGCTGGAGACCGCGGGGCGGAGACCGGGCAGGGGGCGGGGCCGCGGCTGCGATCATGCCGGCGCGCGTGGAGGACTATGAGGTGCTGCTGACCATCGGCACCGGCTCGTACGGCCGCTGCCAGAAGATCCGGAGGAGGAGCGACGGCAAGGTGAGCGGCGGGCGGGCCCGCGGCCCGGGCGCTCTTGAGTCCCTTGTCCTTCTTCCCCCGTCGCGACCGTGAGCGCCTCCCTGCGGACAGCAGCTGAGCCTGGGCTCTTAGCGGAGACTCCCGCACCCACGGGCGGCCTCATTCTTCCCATCCGGTTGTTGGACCCACTTCCCACCCGGCGTAGGAAGACCTGACCTAGACAAGCGGGCGAGGGAGCCGCCTGTGGCTATGGGTCTTAACAACCGGTCGGAATTGTCTGGCACTCTGACCAGTTCTGCTCCAAGTTCATTTGTCCAGCCTCCCTCTACCCCAAGGGCAAAGGTGGGGGTAGACCGGCTGTGTCTGGGCCCCTCCCTTCCATGACGCCATTTACCGCTTAAACTCTAGGAGGTTAGGAAATAAACACAGGGGTTCTTAAGTTCATTGAACTAAATAAGATGAGCGTGACCGGATAATCTAATTAGCAAAGAAATAATGTTTTCAGCTTTGCAACTTTTCACTCTTTGCATTTGAGTATAACGAGTTCATTCAAACCTTGGAAATGCTTATTTCAGATATTAGTGTGGAAAGAACTTGACTATGGCTCCATGACAGAAGCTGAGAAACAAATGCTTGTTTCGGAAGTGAATTTGCTCCGTGAATTGAAACATCCCAACATCGTCCGATACTATGATCGAATAATCGACCGAACTAACACAACACTGTACATTGTGATGGAATTTTGTGAAGGAGGGGACCTGGCTAGTGTAATAGCAAAGGGAACCAAGGAAAGGTAAATTAAGCTTTTAAACGCAAGCTGAAAATGGACCTAGTTTGTTTCTATTAAGCATCTTCTTTTAGAATCAGGGATGTGGAAGAGTATTCTTGTATTTCTTTGGTGGTTCACAATACTTTAGGAAATCCCCTCCGAATCAACACTCATATTTTATATCGAAATAATTTACTCCCCTATTTGGACATGAGGAAAATGAGCTAATTTACACCGTATAATCTTTATGATGGTTTTACTCAGATGCTGTGTTTGCATTTCAGACAATATTTAGACGAAGAGTTTGTTCTTCGAGTGATGACTCAGTTGACTCTGGCCCTAAAGGAATGTCACAGACGAAGTGATGGTGGTCATACCGTGCTGCACCGGGATCTGAAACCAGCCAATGTTTTCCTGGATGGCAAGCAGAACGTAAAGCTTGGAGATTTTGGGCTCGCTAGAATATTAAACCACGATACTAGTTTTGCAAAAACATTTGTTGGCACACCTTATTACATGTCTCCTGTAAGTTTTTCTGAATTTAGTTACTTTTAAAACCTTAATGTTAAGCATTCAAATGCTGGGCATTGAGTTTTTTGTTTGTGGATTTAGTAATATCCAGTAGCCCAGAATTCATAATACTATATCATATTAAATTTGTATTTTCCCAATAAACCATAAGCACATCAGCAATTCAAGTCAAGTTTTTATGGAGTGACGACCAAGGGTAAGGTCTGGGATTGCAAAGAAGAAATTGGTTTTGTCTCTGCCCTCAAGAGCAGTGTTTCCCAAAGTGCTATAGGTCCTGAATACCAGCTTGAACTCACTTGGAGTTTGTTTAAAATGCAGAATCCTGGGCCCCCAAATCGAGAATGTGACTCACAGCTCAGGTCATCGTTCTCTGCATCCTCCTTTCCCAACCTATTTTGCACTCTTAATAGCCTCTAAATGATTCATGTGCTTGGAGATTCAGGACTCACTTCAGATAACATGTTTTTATAGTGTATTTGTTCTTTTTGTGTTGCCTTTTTTCCAAATTGCTGCAGAGGCCACCTACTTGTCTGTTTCCTCTATTGCTGGATGTTTTGTTTCCAAAAATTCTCACCATTCTAAGGAGCTCTACTCTAAGGAATTACCTTTCCTCATTTTTGGTTATTTCCTTGGTGTAGGTCTCAAATTGAAGTTGCTGCTCAAAAGGTATCATCTGTTTATGTTTTTCTTCGGACATCACTCGATGACTTAAAAACCTCGAATCAGTATGTGATAGCAATGTATGTGAAATCTGAGGAGGTAAAGATGGAGAGATGTTTGTTCATTTTTATAGCAGTTCACAAGTACTTTAGGATTTTCTAAATTGTTTTTAATTATTTTAACTGATTAGACTGCAGTAAAAAACGGTTTTGTAAATTGTTTTCTTTTTGCTAAGATTAGACATGGTCAGAACAGTGCCGTTTTCTTCCTGGGTCAAATTACATGTAGAAAGCCTTTAACAGAAGGGAAAATTATCCAAAGGTGGTTCTTGGAAAATTTGAAACCTGTGCAATTCTTTTGTTCCTCCTGCCCTTGTCATTTGATCAGGGCAGCAGGGAGTGGCATCAGACCACCTGTTGGACTTGAAAACACTAGGAAGCTTCTGGAGGCTTCCGTGCTGGCCTGTCAAGCATAAGAGCTGTGTAGACTGTTTTACTGCGAGTGTGAAAAAGGGAAACAAAACAGGAAATGAGAAGAGTAGTCTCTACTGTGGACTAAGGGAAGACATAAATACATTTAGCCTTTTATGTCTATATCCGTTTTTTTGTTTGTTTGTTTTTTTAATTGAAGGACCATTGCCTCATAACATGGGTTTCAGGTGAGCATCATTATAAATCAACATCTGTATATAGTACATTCAGTTTAGCATCAACAGTCCAATTCTAGTGCTAACCGTATAATTGACCCCCTTTATCCGATTAACTCCTTTCCCTAGATCCATTTAAATATGGGCTAGATAAATGTTTTAGTTAGTCTGGAACTTTCTCTGAGCTTTTAAAATAGAATTTTTAGATTATGAAGGCCTTAAGGGTAAAAGTCTCTCATACTCACCTTTGAATTATCAGCGTCTAACCTATAGTAACACTTAATAAGTGTGTGTGAATAAGAAATAAGTGAGTGAATTATATATGACAAAGGATATAGTAGGGTAAGATCATTGTCTTTTTTCCATTACATATTTGAAGATAAAATATAGAATATATATTATTATGATAGATTTGACATAAGCTGAATCAGCTTTTTGTATTTGAAATTTTTATTATGGATCTAAAATATTTATATTATACATTTTTTTCCTTTTTTTCTTGAGTGACTATTAGCAAACTTTAATGTTCTGTCTTTGTCTCAGAGTAGTTTTGTAAATTTAAAAAGAAGCCAAAACATTGAACTACTTCTTTTCTATCTCCCCTGTTAAGGAGCAAATGAATCGCTTGTCCTACAACGAGAAGTCGGATATCTGGTCACTGGGTTGCTTGCTGTATGAACTGTGTGCGTTGATGTAAGTACGCTGTTGACAGGCAGACTTCTCGTCTTAGGGCTGCTCTCGGCTTTGTACTTTCATTGGGTTCAGAACTGGGTTTGAGCATCCATACCTATCAAGTCTGATAACCTAGGTTAAAATTAAGGTAGACAGACTAAAAAGATTATTTATAGGCACGTCCTAGTGGCTTAGCAATTAAGTCTGCTGGGCATGGTCCACATACATCCCAAGGACCTGGGTTTGAGACCCGGGTCAGTGGGAGTGGCCAAGATGAACAGCTGGATGAAGACGGATGAATGCTTTCTTCTTCTCTCTTTACCTGTCTGCTCACCTTCATTCCTGCCTGTACCTTTTTAAAAATTATTTTTAAAAATGTATTTACAATGAATAGCATGACCCCAAACGATAACATAAGAGGAAGGAGCTTGACTTGTTGAAGCTTCCTACCTGGTTAGATGGCTCCCTGCTGGGCTAACGCAGCTCACGGGGCGCCTGCTCATGGGGCAGGTAGACAATGTGAGGAAGAGGAGGAGATGACACCAGATCTAGGAGAGGGCAAGGGACCTTGAGAACAAGAAAGAGCTGCAGTTCTTCCCTGTTTTCTTTTTCATTTTGCCCCTTCAAAACTCTTGAGTAGTTATCAACCAAAGCTGGCAGCAGTTTTACACCCATGGGACATGTTGACAGAGTCAAACATTTTGGTTGTCACATGGGGCATGCTGCTGCATCTGGTGGGGAGAGACTGGGGGCCACAGGTGCTCCCAAGCACAGGGTGCCCCACTTGGACCATAGAACCCCCAGAGCCAGGTTGAGAAATAGTAGAAAAGAAAATCCATGAGGACGAAACAAATACTGACTGGGCCTTAACCTTGTGATTTGGTTCCTGTTTTATACCTTCATTTTCATGTTTAAAACACAATCCCCTACCCCCTCCCAGGCCTCCATTTACAGCTTTCAACCAGAAAGAATTAGCTGGGAAGATCAGAGAAGGCAAATTCCGGCGAATTCCATATCGATACTCTGACGAACTGAATGATCTGATCACAAGGATGTTGAATCTGAAGGTAAAGATGAAATCATATGTGTGTGGTCTGCCTCTCACTTTGATCCAGGAGTGTAGACCTTGCCTTTAGAGCACTGAGGCTGAAAAGCATGGCCTCCTTAGCCTGCTCGGGGGGCAGCGGAGGCGAGCATGTTGTCTGTGTACATTCTGCTGCCCTGTGCTCTGCATCTCAGCTCTGCCGGTCGCGCTGTCAGGAAAGAGGGCAGAAGGCCTAAGGGGCTGGCGGCCAGGGCTGGGCACTGGAGAGCTGGAGAGAGGCCAGAGCATGGGAGGGGTGACTGCCCAGCAGAGAGGGATGATAATAGGACTAAGATGCGGGGGTGGGCTCAGGCTGCCGAGGACCCCTGGGCCCACGGGGTGCACAGTGAGCCTCTGAGAGTGGGCCTGAGCGTGCACCCTTGGGCTCTGGGTGCCCCATGTGCCAGAGGTTCCGGGGTCAGAGATGAGTAATGACTGCACATGATGGACCTCCAGAGCCAACTCTTCCCATGAGCTGGTACTTCAGGAGTCAGGATGATTGAGGGGGAGGTCAAGGGACCTAGGAAGTGCGCCTGGAATACAAACGTCATTTCTAGGACTACCATCGACCTTCCGTGGATGAAATTCTTGAGAGCCCTCTGATAGCAGACCTGGTGGCAGAGGAGCAGAGAAGAAATCCAGAGCGAAGAGGCCGGCGCCTGGGAGAAGCCGAAAAGCCACAGGATGCCAGCCCTGTGAGCAGCAGCGAGCTGAGGCTGAAGGAGGCACAGCTGCAGGAGCGCGAGCGGGCGCTCAGGGCCAGGGAGGGCCGGCTGGAGCGTGAGTCTCCCAGGGGGCCGGAGGCCAGGGCCTGGGAGGGCCAGATGGGGTGTGAGACCCTCCGATGGGCAGCGGGCTGGGTGTCGGGGCTGGGGAAGGACAGATGGGATATGAGACCCCCGAAAGGTAGGGGACCAGGGAGGGCAGCTAGCACTTGAGTCCGCCTGATGGTGGACTGAGGGGAGCAGGGCTTTGTACGTGAGGGATCATCTCCAGTTTTGGGTATATACTCAATGAGAAGGTTCTGGGGTGTGTTGGAGAAACCAGAGTGTAGAACATGCAAGTCCGCTTGCTGTGCCTTCACATCAGGCCATTTCTCCGAGGTCACCTCCTGACATCACGTTGTTGGGCATGGGCTGTGTGGCCTGAACTGCTGTACTCCAGTTTCTTTTTTCTTTCTCTTGTTGAAAACACCTCCCTAAAATCTCTCATCATAACAGGAAAGACTCAAGTTTGCTGTCTGCCTTCATAAAACCATGACTTCGACTTTCTGCTCTGGGCGACACAGTCTGACCTCCATCCCTCGGGCTGTGTAGGGACACTGGGGACCAGAGAGTGCTGCTTGTCCTCGATGGGCATTAGCTGACGGGGGCTAATTGGGTTGGGATGTCTGACCGTCCAACCGAGGTTGACACCGGAGATTTGAATGGCAGGGTGATAAGGCCCTTGTGTTCACGTGGAGTCGAGGACTAGATGAGACATCACGTCTGCCCCCGTCTGCCCCTGTCTGTGCTCAGGAGGCCCAGGCTCAGTCTACCTGGGAACCTTTTTTTGACCTTCTCAAAAGAAATCTGTTAAAAAAAAAAAAGATGACTGAAACATTCCCCCATGTTCTATAATTTCATATAGCAACTGAAATCTGAACTTTGTGAATGTGGGGCCATGAATAAATGCTAACCTTTGTAGTGACCTAGAGACATCCTGCTGGATGTAGGTGGGCGGAACAGGGAGGGGGGTGGGTGGGTGCTAGGGAAGGAAGTCCCTCCTCCAAGTTGTGTCCTGTGCTCCAGGAAGTAGAGGGATGCACTGAGGCTGTTTTTCAGTGGAGGGTAGACGCTTCAACCTAATGGGTTACTTCCCTGACATGACCAAGTGGAAGTTACTTTGTACTTGAGCTGAACCGGCCTTCATGAGAAACCCTGAGCGAGTACAACCTTCCAGAACACTGATTGGGAACACGGGCAGTTGGGCCTCCATAGAGCGAGTGATGGGGCCAGGTACCCATCTGGCAGCGTGGAGGTTGCCAAGCAGTGCTGGTGACCTGTGCCGTATGCTCACATCCTTCCCGCTTTTCATCCTCTACTCACAGAGAAGGAGCGTGAGCTCTGTGTTCGGGAGAGGCTGGCGGAGGATAAGATGGCTCGAGCTGAGAGTCTGTTGAAGAGCTGCAGCCTGCTGCGGGGACACAAGTTCCTGTCTCTGGCGAGCAGTCCAGGTACAATCCCTCCTCTCGCTGTGGCGTGTTGACTTCTGAGATGAAAATGGTTGGATATGTGTCCATGGGAGTAAGAATTCTGTCTTAGCAAAGATTTGCCAACTGGTTCAGAGTCCTGGGGCAGTGAATCATAATCTCATCTTCAACTTTATTGACTGAATCAGGCTACCTGCTTAGGACTTGGTATTTATTTTTAAATTAGGACTTTTCTTTAGAGGCAAGATGCAGGCAGGAATGAAGGGGAGTAGGCAAGCAGGGAGAGAAAGGAGGAAGAAGCACTTTCATTCATTTTACGGAGTTCATCTTGGTTGTTCCCCTGCCCCGGGCTGTGAACCTGGAGCCCTGGGTTGCATGTGGACTGCACCCAACCATGACTCCACGATGGAGCACCAAATTAGGGCATCTCAAAACTGCTGTGTAATTTTTCTCGGTGTATTATGAGTACTTTATATCTTCCCCTTCACGCACAATCCTTTACTGGTCCAGCCAGACCACATCACTGTAGAAAATGTGGATGGCAGGGCAGTGACCCACCGCTGTGGCCCTGTGCTAAGACCTGTCTAATGTGAAGTGTGCATTTGTCACACATCCTGTGACATCTAATGTCTACACTCGCTGCATTTCCCTCTTCATTCTGCTGAGTGTAGACTGCCAGTGTCCTGGGCCCGCCTGGCGCTGCTTAGTGTAGAGACCAGGGCACTTCATTTCGTCGGAGTCTAAATCCAGTGCCGTCTGCTTTAAGAGAATTGAAAACAAGTGTTAAACATCTCTTGATTTCTTTATGACACAAATTACATTTTTTGTTCTGAAAATGGAGTCTCTGAATTTTCCAGTGAAGTTCAGTCTTAGTTCTGTGGCTTCCTTGCACCACACAGGCCACCACTGAGGCTGCCATTCCCACCCTGAGTGAATTAAGAATACGGTCAAGTCTGTGAGCTGGACAGCATTTGTAAATGGACAAAGCAGCCTACCTAAGTTAGTTTGATGAACACCCTCACTTCCTAGCCATTAGTGATGGAAATGCATGAAACTGGCAATGGAAAGAAATGAAGATTATGTAAAACATAGGCTTTATCTCATAAAATAGCTTTTCCCCCCATCAATATCATACTCTGCCATTTCAATATTTTAATGTTTATTTCAGCCCTTTCTTAGATTCTACATTGCTCTTCATAAAGACAAAATAGACTTAAATTCTGATGATAGTGATCAACAAGGAGAAAATCTTATCTGGGTGACTTTCCTGCAGCAAACCCATGCAGAGAATTACCGAAGCTAGCGGGCAGCTCTTCCATTAGTGCTCCTTTACCTCTGGCGCTGAGTCTTTGATCAGAGGATGGAAATAGCTAAAGAGCAATGTGCTTCCCTATATAGGATGCATAGATGAGCTGAGATCAGCCTGCATGCGAATCCTGTGTGGACTCCAAACAGAAAACCCCCATTTAGTTCACCAACAAGATGTGTTTATTTGGAAGGTGCAATTTCCTGTCGAACATGAACACACACAAACACGCGCTCACCCTGCAGTTGGGGCCTGGGTGCTGAGTCTGCTTATGTGGGCCTTTCCTGGCCTCCAGACCTCATTTAACCGGCTTTCAGTACATTAACTTTCACACACAGCAAGTATTGAAATGGACCCTTGAATTGAAGTCCTCAGGCCGGGAGATGATTGTAAAGTCCCAGGTGTGAGTCAGAGCAGAAGATGTAGGCTCCTGCAGGGCTGTGGTGTCAGTAGGTGCTGGGGCAGTTAGAAACACGCTGTCCCCATCCTCAGTGTAACGTTCAACTTGAGGAAGTCGTCGTGATCTGTCAGGGTCTCAGCCAGCAGCGGCACAGCTTTTAAAGTTGTTCATAGTCTGTTTAACAACATTGTATTTCTCTAAATATGATTTTTCTTATAAAACTATCCGGTTAGTAAGATTTGCAACAATATACATTGTTGGTTTATAAACATGTGTATTTGTGGTCATGAAAAGTGAATCTGTTTGAAACATAGGCGGAAAGATCTAGGCAGAAACTAGGTGTGAATCAATAGCAGATGACTGGTCATTCCAGTTCTTCGCTGCCTCCTCCCACCTTTCTCTGACCGGGACCGTCTTATCCAGAGGACCCTGGCTTCCTGCCCCGACTTAGACCAGGTCCTGCTCAAGCTCACCTGACTCCAAGCGCTTTGTGGGCATCACACAGTCCTGTCTCCTCAGGAACCCCCTCATGCAGACCCCCTCAGACCTCCTGAAGACTGTATATTCTAGTCACAGTCCACCTCCACTTCACCTTTGCTGGGGCCACATCCAGGAAATTTAGTGAATATATTTTCTTTAAGTGAACCCAAGGGAGGAATCCAAAATGTCTATAACTCAAACCTGGCCGCTGACCCCCAAATAGTCAGCATCTGATAGCATTGCCACTTTAAGTCATTTTTTTTCATGTAAGAAGCATAATATGCCCTGGTGGAGTAGTGGTTGGATCCGCTGCCTCTTCACATTGTGGGGCTGGGAGAACAACCGTGATCAACTAAATAAAATTAAAAGGTGCTTCTTCCTCCTCTCTGTCCTGGTTTCCTACCTGCTCACCTTCATTCCTGCCCACACCTTTCCTTAAAAAAAAAGAAAAAGTGCACACTTTCACTACACTATACTCGACTCACTTTTCCACACTGAATCTGATTAGATTTTCTGAGAAACAAGGTTCTGGATAATTAAACTGTTTTGAAATCAGGGTTCTTGAATATTTAACAAAAACTGTAGACTATAAGAAAGAGCTTCTGGAAGTAATATGTTCTTGCTTGAATTCTAGGCAAAACAGGATCCATATTGAATCCATGCCCACAAGACTTCTGTTGACCCGCGTCCCCATGCACTCCGCCTTGGAGAGCTGTGCAAGAGAACAAACGCATGTCCCTTGATCTGGGTGCACCCCAGTAACCCCTTTTCTTCTTTCTCCCTAAAGAACTGTTCGATCTCCCATCGTCAGTAATTAAGAAGAAAGTCCACTTCAGCGGGGAAAGTAAAGAGAACATCTCGAGAAGTGAGCACTCTGACAGTCAGTCCACCTCCAAGTGCAAGGACCTGAGGAGCAGGCTGCACGCGGCCCAGCTACGCGCACAGGCCCTGTCGGCGCTGGAGAAGCACCAGCACCTGAAGAGCAGGCAGATCCTGGGCATGCGCTAGTGGGCCTGCCCCTGCCAGGCCTGCTGCAGCCTAGCTGCTCTGACCCGCATCGCTGCTGCAGCTCACGTTTGCCCCGAGCTGCCTCTCCCATAGTGAGCAGGACTTTCTGGAATTGCTTCTGCTGTTTTTCTGCCACAATTGTACAAAGTACCCACATCTTTTAAAAAGAACACTTTGTAGAAAGAATGATGCTCTTGGTTAGCTGGTTGGTCGGTTGCGTTGGTTGAACTTTTAATCCTGTGTGAGGTCACTCTTGGGACATGAAATGCTTCATTCTAAATGTTGGGGAGTGGGGATAATAGGAAAAAAGAGTTCCCTGGGAATGGCGTACTGAAAAGTTCTAAATGAGTGAGTGGTGTGCTGCTTACGTTGTGTCTAGATTAAGTTTTTATGTCAGGGTTTTGAATGTTCTTGTGTACAAATTGATCACCAGTACCATGACACCTGGCTTGTAAGTACCCCTTGTCCTCGAGTGCAAACCTGTCACCTTTTGTGAAAACTCATCCTGGATGCCTGTATTCTTTTTGTCCTTTCATTCTGTGTGACTCTGCTGCTTCCCCTCCTTCACTAAATACAAGCATGCTTTACTTTCCACATTTCCACCCTGGCCTTTGTCCAGCTCCTGATTCGGGGGAGTCTGTGCTGTGGCGGAGTTCTGCTGGCTCCCGCTGGGCCCTTGGTCCTTGACAACGCCTGGCAGTGTTTGGAGACATGTTAGATGCCCAGGGTTGGGGTGCCCGTGACAGCAGTGTCTGTGGTGCCACCTGAAAAGCCTGTGGGCTGTGCTACCCTGAAGAGAGCTTATTTTGGTTCCGGTAGGTTTTTCTGGGTGTCTGACAGCAGCCCTGCTGTGCCCATCCCAGTTTTCATGTGACGCTTTCCTGGCAATGCGAATCCTTTTAGCTTGATGGAACAAGACCACGTTCTGAAGGCTTAGTGATGAAGGCTTAGCTGTTTGGTTGCAGGTTTATTATACATTTGGTAACGTAGTTCATCAAAGACAGATGATATCGAAACACAAACTGAATGCCACACCTTCATCAGTTCTAAGGGCCACTGGTGGAAGAACTGAGTTTGACTCCTGGCTCCTACAGCATTTGCAAAGCCCAGCATTTGTGGGCTCCTTGTTCAGATGCAGAAAGCAGTCTTTCTTGTCTTCTCTGCCCCTTTGCTGATTGTGTTATTTGCTATTTAATGTTCTAAGTAAAGACAAATTAAAATCTTAAATTATCAGCATGA
The DNA here is from genome assembly GCA_004363575.1 of Solenodon paradoxus. NCBI lineage: Eukaryota > Metazoa > Chordata > Mammalia > Eulipotyphla > Solenodontidae > Solenodon > Solenodon paradoxus. Next base: position 16,628 of record RJWH01005925.1, read on the forward strand.
ATCCTGCTGTTCCTTTCGTGTGATGCCAGTTTCAAATAGCAGTGTATTTGGCTGGTGCAGAACACTGAAATTACATGATTGGCATTTTATGGCTCATACCGGAGAGTCCTCAGGCCAGCCAGAGAGAGGCAATGGGCCGTGTGTGACCTGGTCACCCTATGTCAAGAGAGTCCTCTCAGTGGGGCCCCAACTACCCATGGGACTGCCGCCTGGGAGGGGAAGGGCAGTTGGGGAGGCTGCTTGGTCAGGGCGCCAGCCCCACCTTCCCTGTATCATCTTCTGCTGGGAGCAGAGCGTGGCCAGGGGACTGGGCAGGAGGGAGGCCCACTGCCACCGGGGTCTGTGGAAAGGCAGCTGGTGGCCAAGGCCAGTCCAGCTTTAGCTGAGGCTCTAAGCTGCACGTGTGCTTGGCCCCCTTGGACCTGACGTAGAAAACAGACACCAGATGCAATTATTACAAATTTCAAGACTGCGGTCTCTGTGCTCTAGACCCTGGTTTCTTCTGAACCAGGTCCTTTCACCCCGCGGTCTGCACCTGGAAAACACGACCCTTTCTTGAGGAAGTTTCTTTCCCACTTTCTTCTCCTTGCTCGTCCCGGGTGTGCTGGCAGCTTCTCTGGTTTTCCTACTGACCATCTCCACTTCCATTTGGTCAGCAGTGGTTGAACAGCAAGCCTGGGCCAGGGCAGGTAGAGGGAACCCCTGCCCTCGGGAACTCCGTCCAGAGGAGGGGAGGGGCGGAGGGCAGACAGGACGGTAAGAAGGCAGCGGGGCGTGGGGAAGCATGACAGCGGGCACCCTAGATGAGAAGGGCGAAGACTTAAGCCAGGGAGAGGTGTGTCTAATTTGCTTCTGCCTGTGCTCCTAGCAGCAGAGCTGCCACATCTGGGCATTCGGACAAGGTGGCAGTTAGAAGGGGAGCATTGGACGGGGAGTGTGAGTCCGACCAAAGAACGTTTCTTAGCATCCAGGGAAGGTGCAGGCAGGCAGACAGGAAGAGAGAGGAAGAAGCATTTTCAATTATTTTTCTTTTGGTCTTTTGCTTGTTTCCCTAGACCCCTAGCACATGAACCTGGGTCCTTGGGCTGTACGCGGACTGCGTTCAGCAGAGGCGGTAGAGCCAACTGCTGCTCCACCAGGGCACACCTCAGCACCCCTCTTTAAAGTCCAGGGTGCGCTGCTGGATCCAATACCGTACTCACCATCACAGACCTTAACCTCACATCCTGAAACTCAGAGTTTGCTCACCTGCATTTGAAAAACGTCCCTGAATAGGAGGTGACCTGCTGTCCTACCACAAGGTGGCGCCAGGGTCCTGTGCACCCGGCTTTCCATAGCGTCATGTGCTGAGAAGTCCACTGGTCAGAGGCCTTCCGCCCATTGTGCCCCCAGTCCCCGAACACCCCTGGAAGCAGGAATCATTACACCAGGAGACGGACTCATGGCTGCTCACGAGGCCTAGCAGATTTACTTATTAAGGAAGTAACAGTGCTTCATAACATCACATCGTGTTCTCTGTCATTAGACCAACATCTGTACACAGCACAGGCTGTAGAGGCTCCCAGCGACACGCATACTCCTGAGCCCTGGGAGTTGAGCACTTCGGGCACAAGCCTCCCTCTCCCTTGCTGCGTGTCCTCTGCATCAAAGTGCTCCGCAGAGCCAACCCTGAGCCCACGCCTTGGTGGGTTAGCCTCAGGGGACTAAGCTTCCACATCTGGAAGGACTAGAGGGACATGGGCAGACCAGGTGGGTGAACTGTGATAGGGACCCAGAACCACCTGCCTAGGAATGTACTCTATCTGGAGTCAGGAGAGCTTATATTGTGTGTGTATGTATGTGTATGCATATATGTATGTATATGTATGTAATATATACACATACATATATATGGGTCTTAATAAAATGCACATGTTAGAAATGAAGCATGGAGTCTGGAATGAGTCCAATGTGCAGCTCAGACATAATCACACGCTTACCACCGTGAGGCCACAGATTTGGCTTTCAGCTAGTAGCCAAAGCAAAAGGGGAAATGATTAGTTCTCTCCTACAGGCCCATAAAATACCAGCGGTGCACTGCTCAGGAGATGAGGGATCATCTGGAACCTCAGTGAGAGGGGCTCTCTGTGTGTTTATAAAGAGGACAGGGAGTTAGAAGGAGCCTCCCACCCCATGACACCAGGTGGTTCGTCCCTCTGCCCTCCCCTTGGGCTACTGGCCTCTCCCTGCAAGTCAGCACAGGCCACTGTAACCGGGAATGTGTTTGTCCGTTTTCTGGCTGGATCATTGCCTCTCCCAGCCCAGCTCATGAACATGGGGGAACTGGGAATGTGGCAGAAGAATTTAAGAGAAGACACCGTTCAGCTTGTGATTTCAAGGCAAGATTCTTGCTTCTAGAAGGTGGACTTGAGCAAGAGAGAAATCTCCTGAGCAGTCAGGAAGACCCAGAGCACCGGATGAGGGGCATGATGCCAGACAGGACCAGCGCTGCTGTGTTGTGCACCCCGTCTCCTTAGATGATATGCAGGGCCCACCTGAGCACCTTGTGGAGCTCGCAGTGTCGGTGTGGGGGCTTCCAACAAGCTCTCAGGGGCAATGCTGCTACCCTGTGGACCGCTCTGCTAGCAAAGATGCGAGGGATGTCAGCTAGGGAGTGAGTCATCCACCGGGACCAGGAAATTGTGGGGCAGTGACGGGGAGGACATGGATGGTCAGATTCATACTCTGGCCTACTGCTCCAAAACTGAAGTCCACAGGGAGGCAAGATGAAGAGACAATAGCAGAGAGCCCTTTGTGCCTGACACCCATTTGGGACTCAGAGTTAGGGTGGATAAGCCCCATGCTGGGGGGGTGACAGTGGGGGAGGGTACCTGGTCAAACATCCCCTAATCTCTGGGCTCCACATGGTGCTGAGGGCCTGGAAGCTGCCAGCACATTGCATGGGGCTTTCAAGTACAACTGGCTGGGGCAGAGGGCTATAGGACTATAACCATGCTTCCTGGGTCAGCAAAGCTTTTAGGGACTGAGGCGGTGGCCATGGCTCGTTCATGTAATGCCATGTCAAAGATACAGCAGCAGGTGTCCCTGAGCACCTGGGCACAGGCTAGTTCAGCCCAGCACATGACCAGGAGAAGGTCCCCTAGAGGGAGACCCATGCCAGGGCCAGATGGGGCCCAGCCCCAGCAATGACTCAAGGACGCTGGACTTCCTGATGCCACGGGACTGTGGGATGGAAGAGCAGAGCGGTCAGTCGGGTAATTATGAACTCCCTGAACATTTACCCAAACCTGTCAATTAATCAGCCCAGGGTTGATGGTCTCACAACCTCTCAGGCAGAGATGATGACCACACTTACAGATTCCTTATAGGCAACAGGCCAGAACTTTGCTCCTCTGGGCAGAGATCCTCTAGCGCTGCTCAATTCATTGTCCTCATTGCCACAATAGGCACCGGGACCCAGAAGGAGGGGTTCCACAGGGGTGAAGGGAGTCCCACTAGGGGGACCCAGGTAGGCAGAGAGGAAGAGCCCAGGGTGGGCACGAGGTGGCTGAGCCCTGCGTGGAGAGGGCCTTATTCATTTGCCGGACAGTGCTGTATTAAGCTCCTACTATATGTCAGCTGCTGAGCCATCAGAAAACACAGCCCCTCCCGGCCCTTCCCTGTGGAGGGGTGGGCCAGCGCCCCCTCCTGCCCTGGGACCTGCATTCGAAATACCCCTGTTCAGCCCTGACTACCTGGCGTCTGCCCTCTGCCCAGAGAGTTGGGTGTGGACATGGGTGGGGGCAGGTTGGCGCCCTGTGCTCCTCCCCCATTCCAATTATGGGGAGAAGGGGCTGCCCTGTGTTTAGAGGTGCTGAGTGATGGACTGTGTTTGCCCCCCACCCCAACACACACACATACGCATGCACACACAAGCAGGCACGTACACAGGCTCCGTGTCTACAGCCCCAAGTTCAGCCCGGGACGTGAGGGCGGTGGCATCAGCAGTGGACAGTGACTTGGAAGCCTTTCTCATCTCTTGTGGGAGATTAGGATTCATGGTTACGTTTTGCAGAGCTGTCATGGCATGTCACTCTCGTGTCTCATGGACACTGGGGTCTTTTGGAGGCGGCCTGTGGTCACCCAGAGCCAGGACTCACCTGCCACCTGCCTCCAGCAGGTGGGGAGGCAGGAAAGGATTAATTATTAACCTTCATAACAGCCCAGAATCTGGTGTCTGAACCATGGGCCTGACAACTGTTTTTTCCAACATGCAGCCACTTAGCTACGGTTTTAGCTTGTACAGCAAAACAGCATGGTAGCACCAGAGGTGACGCCTGTGACCCTAATCAGCCATGCCAGGGTGAAGACTGAGTTCCCAGAGCCGCTGGGGCACAAGGCCGATAACGCTCTCGAAGAATGAGGCCTTGCCTCTCCAAGAGGCCAGTTGTCCCCTTTCCTGGAATCTGCCTCTGCCCTGCCTCGCTTGAAGCTGTACTGGGAAAGCACTTTCACAGCCCTGTCCCAGCCCAGCGCCTACTGGGACTGCTACTGGCCTGGAGGGAAGTTGTTCTGGAAAAAGAGATTGAGAGAGAGAAGGGACACGCCCAAGATCACACAGACTCAAGGACTCCTGTCTTTACACTTTTCCTTTAAAAAAAAAAAGGTAGAATCCTAAAAGAAACTAATTTAATATAGTGAATTTGGAAAGAATTAAAAAGGAAAAATATAGAGTTTTGTCCTGGTGGAGTAGCGCTTTGGTCCACAACTTCCAGGGCACGGTCCTCATACACCCCAAGGATCTGGGTTCAGGTCCCGGGCCAGGTCTCAACTAAGATGAAAAACTAAATGAAATAAAGAAGTGCTTCTTCCTCCTCTCTTCCTGCCTGAGTCTGCTCACCTTCATTCCTGTACCTTTCCTTTAAAGAAAGAAAAAGAAGCATGTCCTATTCCCACTACACAAAGACAGCAGCCTTGGTGTGTGTCTGGATGTGCTCAGGATATGTATTACATACACTACTTTGGGTCACAGTTAGTTTTCCAATCTGACCGACCCTAAATCAACCAATCGATGCACACTAAGATGATCCCCAACTTGCCTGGGTTTTCAGTAGTGCTGCCCACTTGGTCCTGCATATTTCGTTGTAACCCATTTGTACTCATCCTTCCCGGTGGACACTCTGGGTTGGCACAGACTGAGAACGACACGCACCCCTCATACAACCTGTTATTACAGGATCGATGTTATTACATCGATCACCGTCTAACTAAAAAGAAACAGGTTTGGGTTTAACTTGGCCCATGGAGGAGGTCAGGGTCTAGCTTTATTTCCCTGTATTACTCCAACATCATCTACTGAACAACTAATCTTTCCCCCACTGGTCTGAAGGTCACGTTCACATGCACAACTAGTTTCCTCTGCTACGCAGGTTCTGTTTCCTCTTTTCCACTGAGCTGTCTGTCTGCCCTTGTTCACATACCCAGCTTTCATCACGGAACCTTTCCAAAGCTTTTTAACATTTAAGAGTATAGATTCACTATTTTCTTTTCCTACCTTAAGTCTCAGGACTCCATACACTTTTTTTTCAAGGTGAATTGCTCTCTGTAAATTTATTGTGTCAGATTTAAAAAAAAAAAAAATGCTCTTATTAGGATGCATGAAACTTTTAATTGGGCAAGATGGCATTCCGGAGCATTAAGAGCTCCTGGGGGGGTGTGTTCGCACACCCCTTCACTGTCCCTGCATGGCAGGCAGCCTGGTCCTGAAGGCGGTGTTTCCTGTATGCTTGACTACTTGTGTGGTTCCTATAAATGGGACCCCACACCCCAAGAGGAGCCCCCTGACTAAATACATATCTAGACACCCCCACTCCAGGTGACTGGCTTAACTGCGTTTCCAGCAGGGTGCGCCAGGATTCCACCAAATTTAATAGGATTTCTAATGTCAATTTTACGATAAAAAATTAAAAAATGGAGGCACTGACAGACAATTTATGCTTTTAAAAGTTATTAAATGGCACAGAGGATTTACAACGCTGCTTTCTACCCTTGCTTCTCAAATTGGGGTAATACGGGGTTCCTGCTATTAGGTCATTGTGAGAACACGCCCACAGTTTACCTGGATAATCTTTCTGTAGATGTTACTATATATTAAAGCAAATCCAAATGTTATGAGAGAAATACACTTGCTTAAAACGTCTCTCAGATTTCGAAAGACCCTCAGAGCCCTGGTGGGGTCTCTGGGGGTCCTTGAGGCCCTGTCTCAGGAAAGCCCCATCCCTGGCTGCCCTGCAGGTGTGCCAGGGGCCTCAGCAGGGTCTGGCCCTGAGGGGAAGCTGTCCGCACCCAAGCCAGAGGAGGCCATCTGAGCGCTGGGCTTTCTTGGGAGTTCAAAGTCTCAGGTGTCACTGTCCCCAGAGCCAAAGATTTCCTCAGGTGGAGACTGGCTTCCCAGAAGCCTCCAAAACAAACAGATAAGCAGCAAGAAGAGGGCAGGCCGCCGGCATGGGGCAGGTGCTAGGCTTGGGTGACCCGAGGCCAGGAGGGACCTGGGTTCCCCACAGGACCTGTCGGAAAAGCCCGGGTCCCTGGCCTGGGTCTTCCACAGCCCAGGGTCCCTCACAGTCTGGGTTCTCGCACCATTCCCTGGGCAGGAGGAGGCCAAGTGCGATGCAGCCTATCAGGGAAGCTCCAGACTAGTTTACGCATCATTGCCCACACGAGGCCAGGGCTGCAGCCGATGGAAGGCTGGAAGAGCAGTGGAAGTGGACACCCAGGTGGCAGCCCTTGGCAGAGCCCATGACTTCTGGGTCCACACACCTCAGCCCACGCCAAGGAGAGTGGCTCCCAGCTTCTGGGATGTGTGGGCAGACATGGCGGCACGCTCTCTGGGAGGCTGCCTTGACCTTGGCTGAGGAGCCGGGAGTAGGTGAGGACAAGCTTCCAAGAACCGCCAGACAGCCAGCACTCATTGAACTTTTCTCCCCATCAGACCTTATTGCCATTTGCATTTAGGACCTCAAATTTGTCCTCACAATCCGTGGATTAGCTACATTTCACAGTTGGCTCCATGTCACTATGAACAGGGGACACCCCTGCCCTAGTCCCCGCTGTGCACTGGCCCAGCAACCCACCAGGCCCCTTCTCTGGCCCACAGGCCCTGGCCACAGAACTGCCTCAGAGGTTGGAAATGGTGTCCTAGAGACAGGGAGGGGTGAGTGGCCGATGAGGGTGTCCTGAGTCTGTGCCATATCCTGGTGCTGCATTTTCTCTTCCCTGCTCTGGACCTCCACGTGGGTCACAGTCACTCAGCCCTCCCTTCTGCTCCCTCCCCAACATAGCTGGGGAGCTGACTACCTCAGAGGTTGTCTAAGGATAGTTAGGCCTTTTGTCGCAATGACCGGTCACAACCAGACCTAAGCCAAACCATGCCCAGCACCATCTCTAGAACTGAGAGACTGGCTTGTTAGGGCATCTGGAAAAGAAGGCGCCTTCCTTTCCAAGAAAGTCCTTCTCTCCAGAGTATGGGGAATCCCAAGGCCACACGAGCCCATTTTAAAAATTATGGTAAAATATGTAATAGACGACCTGGGAAAGTTGGACAGTCATCTGCAGAACAATGAAGCTAGATTACTCATTAGTATCATACACAAAAGTTAACTCAAAATAGATTTAAAAAAACCCGGACACAGGCCTGAAACTATAAAATACATTGAAGAAAATGTAGGAAAAACACTCCATGACATCGCCCTCAGAGATGTCTTTGGGGAAGTGACACGGCAAAAGAAAGTAAAATAAAAGTTAACAACTGAGACTACAGCAAACTGAAAAAACTCTGCACCATGAAGGAAATCACCATGAAAACAATAAGACAGCTCACGGAATGGGAGGAGATACTTGCTTAAGCTCCAAAATGTATAAAGCACTCAGACTCCTCAACAAACAAAAACAAGCGAGCCGTTGGAAAACAGGCAGAATTGCTAAACAGACACGTTTCTAAAGAAGACACGCAGCTGCTCTACAAACACATGAAAAACGTGCAAATAAAAGGCACAACGAGATACCACCTCACACCATGGAAGGGCAAGGGGAGGAAGGAGGGACAAGGTGGTAAAGGGCGGGAACCCAGGTGGCGAGTGTGGTTTGAAATGCCCACAAACTCAGGTCAAATTCAACAACCTGAAAAAGATACAGCCATGTAAACCAAATAATAAAACAATTAAAATGACATAAAATGTACCATTTTAACCTTTTGTGCGTGTGACTCAGTGACATTAGGGAACACCACCCATCTCCAGAGGTATTTTCCCTTCCCAAACTGAAACTCTGCTCCGCTTGACAGCGGGGCCAACCCCTGTCCCCCAACCCTGGCAATCATTTTTATGAATTTGACTACTAGGAGCCTTGCACAGGGACAAGGCCACCAGACGTAGTCCACAGACATCCCAAAGACCCAGATTCGCAACCCGGGGCTGGGGGAACAATGAAGATGAACGACTAAATAAAATTAAAGTAAAATGCTTCTTCCTCCTCTCTTTTCCTGCCTGCCTACTCACCTTCATTCCTGCCTGCACCTTTCGAGAGAGAAAGAGAGAGAGAGAGAGAGAGAGAGAGAGAGAGAGAGAGAGAGAGAGAGAAAGCAATATTTCTTCTTCTCATGTGACCTGCTTATTTCACTGAGCATGTCTAAGTCCCCCCGCCGCCCCATTGTGGTGCATGCCCAAATTTCCTTCTTTTATGGGGCTGAGTCATATCCCATTGTATGCACACAACTATTCACTCAGTTTGTGTGTGAAGTGAAGGCTTGGAGGAAACACAGCTACAGAAACTGCAGGAAGGCACTGAGCTGCTGGATACTGCTGATCCTGAAGTCTTCTGATCACCTCTAGATTCACAGGTCTGTGAAAAGTGGTGCTTTTGTCGTTGAGAGGGGTGCGGGGGGCACCGGTGTAGGTTTCTTGTAGCTACACCTGACTGATGTATCTCCCAAGAAGGTGTCTGTTTTCTCAACTGCAGAAGAAAATGAAAATTATGTGACCCACAACAAAGTGGGAAATACTGTGTTGACATGAATACCATTTGGGGTGAATTTTATGTTATGTATTTTTATTTTGTTTTATTAATTATTTTGTTTACATGGCTGTGAAAACATTTTGAGGTAGATTGTGTAACTATGTCTATGCGAGTCAGTTCTCTCCTGATTGGTTTGAGTGACTACTGCTATGAGTGATGAGAAAACTAAAAGAAAGAGATACTCAGTTTGGTTAAAAGGTGTAGTTGCCTCCAATATATGATACAAATTATTTATTTTGACCTTTAAAAAAAGACTTCTATTGGGAGGGAAAATTGGGTTTTGCTATACTTTGGCTAAATTGATGCTGTGTGAATATTTAGCAAAAAGGAACAAATGATGAGCCCACCAGTCCCTCACCTGCCTCTGAGCGGTGGCACCACTGGGTGGCAGTGCCCTGAGCCCTGGGGTCTTCCCAGATGAGTGTTCCTGGGAACATTGAACTTCTATGGACCTGTTTCTTCATCTGTAAAATGGGTTTCTTAATATCTTCCCTAGAATTGCTGCACAGACAGAAGGTTCCTGGGGGAAACATTAGCTCATCTCCTGTGTGAAGTTCAGCAGCCTGGGAGTGGCCTTTAGACCATAGGGTGGATGCCCAGCTAGTTAGGCCCCTGGCAATGGGCTCCCACTGGTGACAGCAGCTGCTGGTGTGTGGCTCCTGGGAGGAGGTGGGCTCCTTCCCCAGATGACCCTTCTACTAGGCCCACCCAGACACCGGACGGATCACACTCACAGACATGTCCAACTCAAGCTTCTGCGACTACCTGGGGGAACTGTCTTCATCAGAGGGATGATGTCACCCAAGTTCAGAGGGTGGGCGTGCTCAGTTCACTGCTGCTGTCACCCAGAGGCACAGCTGCGAGCAGCAGGCCTGTCTTGGTCTCCAAGACTTCTAGAATCCTCCCCATTCCGTGCTGCTTTGTCCCCTAGTCTCAGATCCCTTCTCCTGTGGAGTCCCCAGGCCTCTGAGATTTTTCTCCTGCTCCCCATCTGTGACCCTGGGCACTTTGGGAGGAGTGGGCACATCGGGGACAGGGAAGATCTTTGTGAGTGGAGACGGGGTTCTAGGGACAAGGGTCAATACATGCAGCCATACTTGGCTCCCCATTCTCTCTGCTGTTGAGCAGACACTAGAGAGGTTGGGATCTTGGCAGGGGTTTTAGTAAAATACATCTCTATTTATTGGAAGAAGGAGACTCACATGAGGTAAGAGTGTGTGCTGGTAGGAAACGGAACCCAAGTGCCAGCTGCCCACCCTCAGAGCCAGCAACTACCAGCTGACCGGGCTCATACTTGCATGTTTGCTCAAGAAGTGAATGAATGAATGAATGGGGACATCTAGGAACATTGCTGTGTCTTGCTCAGGTGACCTGGCACCTCCCAGCTCTCACTCACCCAGCCCTGGCCCCTCCTTCCTCTAGGCTAGGCCACACCCACAACCCTGCCTGCTGCCTGGGTCAACTCCCGCCCTCTGTGCCCTTCCTTCCCCTGGGTCCTGCCCTGTGATAAGACCTATGTAGCTGCCTGTGCCCAGATAACAGCCCTTTCTGGCCTCTTCTGGGTTCCCTGCCCTGTGACTTGACCAGGCTGGCCAACTGGACTCAACCTTTGTCCTCTTTGCAAAAATTGTCAACTCTCTTGAATTCAACCCCTTAATTCAAGGAGGTTCCTAGAGAGAGAACAAACACTCAACCATCTAGAAGGAGTAGGAATAAAAGGCGCTGTCCAGGCAGGGTCCCCTGACCTGTCTAGGCGAGGAGAGGCTGTGTCCTTCTGATGGTCTTCAGGAGGCAGCCTGGTGGACTGTGTCTCTTTGCTGGGAAAGCGGGTGAGATGGTAAAGGAGAGTTTCATGGAATACTGTACCTCAGCCCTTCTCCACTGCTCCTCTTGCCTAGCCAGACCACTGACTCTCTGCAAAATTCTCGTGATTGTCCCCCAAGGTACAGGTGCTTTATAGGTGTCCTAAACAAGTGCCATCATCAGTCAGCCACCAACCCCTCCTCCACTGTTATGCCTCCAAGGGTCTCTTTGAGAGGCTCCAGTCAACTACCGCTGGGTCTTGCACCCCCTGCATTCATTCCTGTGGGACTTCACACATGCAGGCTCCCTGTGCTTGCATCTTGCTCTGATAGAGACTGAGCCAGCCTGGGTCTTCCTCCCACCTCTTTCTGAAACACTTCCCACTTTGTTTTCATCTTGAGTCTTCACCAAATGCTCAAAACCACCCTTTGAGTAGGGTATCATTCGTGTTTTCTGCAAGAAACAAGAGCCTATTCAGAGCTGTCCAGAAGGAAGAGAGATTGGTAGAAAGGATTTACCAGACTCCAAGAGAAAAATGAAGCTGGAGGGCTTGTGAGCATTTAAGTGGGGAGCTGTGAACAGGGTGGCAATAACTTACCTCTGCATTGGTTGCCATGGGCACTACCCATCCCACCTGCTGTCCTGAGTGTGTCTATGAATGTGCCTCCCCATGCAGCTATAGCTGCATTCCCAGGATTTACAGAATGGCCTCAGTCAGCAGATTCTTTCAAGACTTTGAATAACAGTATGGTAGACAGAATAATGTCCCACCCAAAAGATGTTCACATCCTACCTGGCACTCCCACTCCTCGGTGGATATCTCAGAGGAATGTACAAATGTCCAAACTGAAACTATACACAAATATCTATAGCAGCACTATTCATAATTGCCAAAAGATGGAAACAATCAAATGCCCATCAATGGAAGAATGGATACACAAAATTTGGCACATTCATACAATGAAATATTATTTGTCCAAAAGAAGAAATGAAGTGCTGACTCATGCATGGTGTGGATAAGCTTTGAAATCATGTGAAAGTTAAACACAACAGACCATATATTGATTGATTCCACTCATATGAAATGTCCAGAACAGGGGAATCGATGGAGAAGGAAGTAGATTCATGCTTGCTTTGTGTAGGGGGCAAAGGTGGTGGAGAGTAGGTGAGTGAGAGTCAAAGGGTGCAGGTTTCTTTCCGAGGTGAGGAAAATGTTCTAAAATCGACTGTGGCAATGGTGGCACATATCAATGAATAGACTAAACAACATTGACTTGTGTACTTCAAGTGGATGGACTGCATGCTGTATGAATTATGTCATAAAGCTGCTAAAGGAACAAGATATCTACCTTCTAACTTCCAGAGCCTATACATGTGCCACCTTACATGGCAAAAGGGCTTTGAAGATGGTGTTAAATTAAGGATTTTGAGATTAGGAGATTTTCTTGGGTTTAATGTAATTTCAAGAGGAAAGACAGGACAGAGGAAGGAAGGAGAGAGGTGTGGGGAGAAAAGACTAAAAGATGCTATGGTTTTGAAGATGGACTTGGGCCATGAGTCAAGGAATGAAAGCTGCCTCCAGAAACTGGAAAAGACAAGGAAACAAATTTTATCCTTTCAGCCTCCATTCTGCAGTCCTGCTGGCACCTTGATTTTAGAGAGTTCATACACTGACATCCAGAATGATAAGATATGTTATTCCAAGATACTACATTGGTGGTAATTTGTTATAGCAGCAGCAAAGGAAATTAATGCAAAAGTCACAGAAGCAAGTTCAAAAGGTGGTAGGTTTTGGAGCTTTGAGGTCAGGTTGATGTAATAAATGTAGAGAAAGAAATCTTGCCTCCTCCAGGAAGCCTCCCCTGACCTCTTGCCTATTTTTACCAGTGGGGCTGCAGGGAGACCCTTGATCAGCTGTCTGATCCTCTCATTCAGATTGCTGGAGAGTGCAGGATCTTGAAGACTCATTTTAGTATCCCTGTGACCAGTATCATGTCTGGCACATTGTAAGTGTTTGGACAGAACACGAAGGTGGTGACGAAGTGGTGCGCCCTGGTGGAGTAGCAGTTACACCAGTCGCCTCCAAAGGAGCACAGGCCACATACCCTGGGTTCGAGTTCTGGTTTTGGTGGAGAAAACCAGTGTGAACAACTAAATAAAAATAAAATAAAAAACTCTTTTACAAGAAAAAGAGAAGAAAAAAAAAAAAAAAAAGAACTAAGGAATGAAGGCCTGGAAGCTTAACAATTGTAAAGAGACACCAGCTGTTCTTTACTGAGTGCTTGCTATGCTAAGCGCTTTATATTCATTTGCTTATTTAACCCTCAAGCCAATCTTAGGAGTCATCAGTCTCCATGATGCAGGAGGGTGAACCCCATGCCCAGCTGATACAGATCTGCCAACTCCGCTGCCTCCTCCTGCGCCTGTGGATCTGTGGCCCCTGGTTACACGTGGCTGCTTACATGTCAATGAAAATTTTTTTAAATTAAGAATTGAGATGTGATCCACTAGCCATATCTCAAGTGCCCAGTGACCACCCCCAGCTAGACATACTGCACTAGGAGCAGGCAGGCGTGGATGTGACATCAGTGCGTCATCCCTGAAAGTTCTACTGCACTGTTCCAAACCAAGCCGTCACTGCAACAAATAAAAATGTCAGTTCAAATCCTTGACTGCCTTCAAAAAAGTCAAGACAGATCCAACTCTTTCTTTCCAAGCAGGCAGACTGTTTCCAGGACAGCGGGGCCTCCTGGGTGTCAGGAGAAGCGGGGTACTCTCATAGGAGGTGTGGGGGCCCCAAACCAGCCCTGGACAGACTTGATAAGTTGATGACCCTGGGGAGGGCTGTGTGGCTGAACAGTGACAGACTTCTTCCAGCCAACAGCTTCTTCCTTTGGGCCCCTGCAAGGGAGGCCGCATTCTCTCCCCTCTGATAAGCACCTTAAACAAACCTGTGTTCATACAGGTCCCACATGCCTGGTGTAACCAGTTCACTGGAAGCTTCCAGAAGCACGGGGGAGGGAATAGCAATACGGACACAGTCGTAAAATAACATGTAAGGAGTGTCAGCTTTATACTAGGCGCTGCCAAGAGCAGCATTAGGGCACCTTCTAGTATATCCTCGCCAAAAGATATTATCACCCCAAATTCCCAGAAAGCCAGGTCACACTGAGAGACAGAGCAGGACACAACCCTTGAAGGGCTGGGAAGAGCAACCATTTTTCTGTCATGGCCACAGCACCTGGGGAGCCTGTCTCAGACTCTTTCTACTGGAAACCTCACCAGGTGGAGGTGAGGGAGCAACCAGACCTTTGTGAGTGCCTGGCCAGCCCCCAACCCATGCTCTCTGCCTGGTGAGGCAAAGACATGGCTGCTTACTGTTTCGGGATGATCTGCAAAGGGACTCAGCCGCCAGCGAGACCTGACTGCCTGGTGGCAAAGGGGACTTAGCAGGGCCCCAGCCCCTTTCTCAGGGACTGGGGCACACAGGGACAGGACAAAAGTATGACGGGACCCTCTCTGACCTAGGACTATGTAACAGGAGGGGAACATCCAGGCCACCCACACAGCCTGAGGTTTCTTGGAGAAACAGAGATGAAGCGTGGGTGGGGAAGCCGCAGTCCCGTACCTGTGCCAAGTTACCTGTTCTGACCCATCTCCAATGGCACCTGCTTTGGCTGAGAACTCATTTGTCTGTCTGTCACCCAGATGGTGGCTGCACTGTTGGGGGATCGGGGAGCACCCCAAGGAACAGGACTTCCAGCTCTGCATTTAGAGGCTCCCTGCAGAGGCAGATACAAGATTTTCTTACCCAGAGTGACCCACTCCACTCTGAGCAGATTCTAGAGCAAATTCTGATCTGAGGGAGGTATGTCCCGACAGGAACACATTCAAGCCACCTCAGGATCCCTTCCCAGCCAAAGATAAGGGGGCACTTACTCCACAGTCATGAAGGAAAACGTTCTCTACCAATGACGTGGCCATGTCATGGTCTGCGCTGCGGGAGGAGCCGGAACGTGTCCGACACCTTCCAGAGGGCTCACGTCATGACTGCTGAGACTGTGACCCAGAAAGTTTGGGTGACTCTCCCAAGGGTGCACAGCAGGGCGGTCAGTAGGTCTTTGGACGCCCGCTGTGCCCTTGTGCTGCCTGCCACTGGGCTGCTGGAAACAGTATCCTGGCTGAGCGGGGTGGGGACACGTTCTTTGGGATCTAAGGAGGGTTTGGAGCTTGGTGACAGATCTAGAGCAGGAGAGGGACCAGAAGCCTAACGGAAAGGCCCACTTGCCTCCTTTCTGCCTTTACCCTCAGGTGTCGGGAACTCGGCCTCTGTGCCCAGGGCAGAGCCGGGAAGGGTGTGGTCCTTCCTCGCCCTCCTCTCCCTGCAGAGCCCTCTGCTTGCTCCTATCTCCAGGTCCAGCTTCAGGATGACGGGAGTGGGGGCGCTGGCCTCCGTGAAGGCGTCACCGGGTCTTACCGTGCAGCGTGGACACACGAGCAAGCCCGCAGCCTGCCCTGTGCCAGCCTACTGAGCTCACCCCTTCATGCTCCCAGGCTGCCTACCTGGCTGCAGGGCTGTGGGTGGTTGGCTCTGGGCCAGAAGGCAGCAGGGGCGTCTGCTCGGCCCCGGCAGAGGGACTCCTATGCGGGTAGGAACAGGTACCTTCTAATCCCCAAAAGGCAGTGGGGGGCTGGGGTGCAACCCAAGCAGCTGCTCCAACCCCGGCCCACTGCCCCGCTACAGCCTTCCCGCACCTCACCCCACTGCGTGGCGGCTGCGGTCCTGGTGTGTGTGAATCAGATGATGGTTTGGAGGGGATCTCAGAGGGCACCTGTGGGCACTGAGCCTGTTTCCATGGTGGGTCTGCACAGAAACCTCCCATTAAGCTCCCCCAAGGCCAGAATGCTCCTGGGCTCATGCCCCAGTCATTAGGTAACTGGACCGTCTCCAGGGCTGGGTGCTGTCTCCTCCTGGAAAAACATGCTCTGCACTGTGGCCTGTGTAGGCTCACTGCCCCAGAGGCACAGCTGCCCCACCCTGGCTCCTCGAGAGCCCCACAGAGACCCCCACTCACTGTCTTCCCTGTCTTCCTGAAAGCCAGACACCCAGCTGGCCGCACCGCTAAGGCACCACATCCTAATCTGGGAGGAAGCTGTTGTGAAGGGAGCAGCATGGAATCTGCTCCTGCAGTGAGTCCCTCTCCCTTACCCGGGGCGTCACCCAGCACTGGGAGGATGAACATGCACCGGGTGTCTGCATCCATGAGGCCTGTGGTGGACACTGCTGTCCCCAGAAGGGACACAGCACAGAGCAACACCTGGCCAGCGGCTCGTGGTCACTGCAGCTCTGGGCCTCGGAAAAGGTCCCAGACCCAGTTCCAGTGTGGGTGTGGAGCCCTCCACCCTTAGCAGCCAAGCTGGACTCCAGCAGGTGACAGATTTAACTCAGCTCAATCCTGACTCTGTCTTCCTGAGCTAGCTCCAGTTTCCCCGGGTTACATCTCCCATGTCAGACACCAGCCAAGTCCCAGCTGTCAAGTGGGCTTCTGAATGACTGGCTCCAAGTCACTGGTCGCCAGGGTCCCTCCTGAGGTTGGTTAATCTGTTAGAATGGCTCACAGAACTCAGGAAGCCCGTTGACTGACATCAGCTCTGATTTATTACAAGGTTTGCTCAGAAACAGCAGGTGGGAGTGATGCCCACCAGGTGCAGGGAGGGCAGAGAGTCCCCCCATCTGCAGACGCCGTGCTCCCAAATTCCCACATGCTCACCGCCTGAATCCTGCTCTGGTTCTACGGGGCCTTAGTCCTCAGGCATAACTGATGAACTCACTGGTCACTGGCATTTGAACCCAACCTCCAGCCCCTCCCTCCCCCGGTCAGTGAGCGCTTGTCTCCCTCTGTAGGGCCTCCAACAGGCCCCCATAGAACCACAAGCTCCTCTGATTCGAACTCTGCAACCCCGTGTCTGGACCCAGTGCTGGGATGGCTGGTCTGGAGCCAGTCCTGGAGTCTCGCCAGAGGGTGTCTGCAGGGTCCTCCAGCCACGCGCCACAGGAGGAGCAGGGACCTGGGCACAGGGGTCTGGCGGTCAGTTCTCTGTAAGTCTCTCTGGAGATTCCCTCAGACTCCCAGGTCCCTGAGGGCTGAGGAGCCCAAGCTCAGGGATGATGACAGGCATGAGAGGGCCCTGGGCCCTGTTGGGAAGGCTGGCTGCACATCTCTGGCCTGGTTCCCCACTGGTATCTTGCCCATTTGTGGTGGATGCAGCAAGTGATAGGGCTGTGGAGAGGAGGTGGCAGCCTCCCATGTGGGCCCAGGTAACACCCTTATTCTACAGAAATCTATGCTGATATGTCTAGGTGTGATACAGCGCGATAACTGCAACTTAATTTCAGAGATTCATATAGGGTAGGGGTGGGGGGAGTGTGGAAAAAAAAACACCTTCCATTGTTACTGCAGGTATAAGCATTTTCAATGCACATGCAAACGCGTATGTGAAATAAATCTATTTTCTCTCTCTCTCTTGCCTATTTCAGAGAAAGGAAGTATCTAAGACATTGGCATCCTCTGGAATATATTTCCCCTCCTTTATTTCCAGTGTTGAGCCAGGTGGAAGGAGTCCTCAGAAGCAACCTGTCATCTGTCTCATCTGCAGGATTGGGTACCAGAGCAGAAACTGTTAGAAGGCACAAAATAAAGAGGGGGCTGCCTCTCCCCAGATGCACATCTGATGAGGGTCTCAGAGTGTACAGCACAGGACCCCCCACTACCCAATCCAAGTCACCTCGAATACAACTATTTAATGAGAAGCATGTCATAGACGTCCTTGCTATTTCTCTCAAGGCCAACACAGATCTACAAAGGTTAGGCCTGGATGCTCACTGAGTGCGTTTGTCCAGGGTCCTTCCACTTAGCAAGTGTCCCAGAACAGTTCCTGGGGACCAGGTGCTCATTAGCCCGACTGACAGCTGAAGAAAGGGCAACAGAGCGGGGTGGGGGCACTTGCCTGGCTCCAGAGCTGACCTTACATAGGTAACTGCAGCGCCCCCTGGAGGGAGGGGTGACCTGGGCCACAGAGTGGGAATGGCCAGTGAGTTGAGGGCCAGTGAGTGCGGCTTCACCCGGGTGCGGGCACCATGCCCGGCAAGTCTCAGCCAACCGCCTCCCTACTCAGGGCAGCAGCAGAGCCAGGAGACTTTCATTAAGTAATTTGTCTCCAGGGTGGAAATGCAAACCTTCTCCCATTGTTTTTTCCTATGCTGGAGAGTCACAGTCAGCTTTGGAATCTCCAGAGCAGCCGTTTTGTTTTTTTTGTTTTGTTTTGTTTTGTTTTTTAAGTATGGTCCCCAGGCCTCTGCATCAGCTCCAGCGCTTGGAAACTTTTAGAAATGCACATTTTCTGGCTCCATCTGGGACTGCCACTGAGTCAGAAATGTTGGGAGGGACCCAGCTGTCTGTTTATGGGGCCCGCTAACTGACAGCGCTCTCTTGCTCTGAGAGCCGCTGTCCTACAGAATGGTCACTCCCCGCTCTGCGACACTTCTAGGGCCTTCTCCCTGAGGGCCAGAAGGCTGCCTTTGTGGCTTGCCACTGGAACGAGGGCTGCCTGACCCATGAGAGATACTCAATAAGCCAACTTTGGGTAAAGGTGTAACTGGCACTTGGGGTTCACACCTGTTACCATGCAGGAGGGGACTGTCACTAGGACGGCACCCTGGCTGGACTGCAGGCCTGGATCTGCCTGGGTCCAGGCAGATTGGAAGCACCCAAAGAGCAGAGAACTTCATGTTGGCTTAAGTCTCAGGGGGAATGCTGGCCACATAAGGGGCTCCCCAGGCTGACACCCTGCTGCGTTTATTTTGGTGATGTTTTGCACTGCTCCTATTGGTTACCTTTATGTCTTTAAATAATGTAATCAGCCTTCTTTAGAGCAGGTTCTGTTATACATACTTTAGAGGAATTAACAATTGAACCTCTCTGAGGTAGGTGCTATTTTCATCCCCATTTTATAGACCAGAAAGCCAAGGCACAGAGAGGTTAAGTGGTTCGCCCAAGCTAGTAAATTCAAAGCCAGACAGGGTGTCTCCAGACTCCATGCTTGGAAACTACTCAGAAAGGGCAGGTCAAGTTACTTAAGTAGTGTGAGGGTAGGGGAGTGACCACAGGAATATAAATATACCAGCAGGCTGCAGACCACTGGCTTCTTCTTTTTAATTATTATTTATATTTATTGAGGTAACTTTGATTTAAAAAATAACATAAATTCATATATGTAGTTTCCCCATTCCTCATTACATGATTTCTTTTTTTTTTTTTAAGGAAAGGTGTAGGCAGGAATGAAGGTGGGCTGGCAGGAGGAGAGAGGAGGAAGAAGCATCTATTTTATTTTTATTTAGTTGTTTATCTTGGTTGTTCTCCCCAGCCCTGGGATGTGAACCTGGGTCCTTGGGATGTATGTGGACTGTGCCAGTCAGAGGCCGAGGGTCCAACCACTCCTCCACCAGGGCGTGCCAGACCACTTGCTTTTATTGTCCTTAGAAAAAGCAAACCAGGAAGGATACCATCTATATATGCCTGCCTTGATCCTATCAGGTGGACGGGGCTGGAAGGACTCAGGGTTCCAGCATCACAAACTGGATAGGTCAGTGTTGTTTCAAGGTCTGAGTCAGTATCATTTATATTCTCATATGAAGGCCGAGGTAGTACTAAAGGTGTACAGCAGCCTAGGGTGGCTTCCCTGATTCGTCTCCTGTGGCACTTGGGAGCGTATTCAGTCTGGAAGGATTAAAGCTTTTTATCAGATTTTGGAAAATTTCTTTTATTTCTTTGATAATTTCTTCCCCTCTTGGATCTCTCTCTCTCTCTCTCTCTCTCTCTCTCTCTCTCTCTCTCGTAGATTGGTTCACAGTTTCTTGGCATCTTTATATTAAATATTTGTTTCAACAATCATAGCTTTAATTTCCAAGAACTTTCTTCCTCTTGGATTCTTCTGTTTCCACCTCAGCTTGTTTTTATTTAGGAATGCCACTATCTCTTCTGGGACTGCTGCACTGCTCAGGCCGCAATTACCTTCCAGCCCCCTGAACTAGCTCCATTTCCTTTGGGGCCAGCTGTTCCGAGTCTTATCTAGGCTTTTCTGCTTCCTGGTTTTCGGGGCTTTGAAGCTGGCTCACACTCGGCGTCCACTGGGTCTTGGGGTGAGGCACCCACCATGTGGGGCTGAAAACGTGGGATGATGCATCCTGGGCCTCATGGACCTTCCACGGCACAATAGAGTTTATCTCTCCCATGGGATGTTTGACATTTGGCTTCTTATCTGCGGGTCCTGTGCAGGGGCTCTCACTCCTGACCCAAAGAGGCCCTTGGTATAAGGTGATCAATCTTGGTTGAATGAAACTAAAGAGATTTGTGACTGTTAATCGATGTGTGCACGCATGCAGATGCTGTAGAAGTGTCAGGGCTTCTGGAAGGTGAGACCAGAACTGATGTCATTCCTCTGGAAGGTTTTGCAGAGGCCTCAAACCAGGGGAAGCCACAGCTCAGCCAGCCACTCACCCTCCAAATAACCAGCACACCTCCCAGGCCTCCTCGCTCTCCAAAACCTACAACACTTACACACTGTCACTTTTGCTGGGATGGTGGAGCAACCACACTTCTGCCCAGAATGCTGAAAGCCCACAGCTCTGTCACCGCAATCATGGGGGCATGATTCAGCAGGTCACTCTGCAGTCATGGTTGGGGGGCAGGAATGACCTCAGCATTCCTGCCCTCCCAGAGTGGGAGGCCCCCTCCCAAGGAGAGCAGAGCCGCAGTGCACACATTTATCGCCACCCACCCCTCACCCTTACATGTTGAACTTAGTGCCAGCCTCTAGAAACTGTGGTGCATGGGAAGGGTGGGGACACGGGAGGGAGCAGAGAGAGAGAGAGAGAGAGAGAGAGAGAGAGAGAGAGAGTCCTTCTAGAGGTTCCAGGAATTTACCATCTAGGACAAAAGCATTTGACATTTCCTGTAGTGACAAGCATGGTGAACTTTCCTTGTCTGCACACTGTCCCCCCCAACTCCCGCCACACAGACACATCACTCCCCCCTGCCCTCCCCATCCCCCACTCCCACCCTTCTGCACCCCCAGTTTCCCTCTGCTGGGGCTGCCTGGCCCCAGGCTCCTCAGCGGGCACCCAACTACCAGTGCGTTTGGCTGACGAGGGATGGATGGTTGGGCGGCACTGTCAGCATGGTGTGTGTGCCCGTGTGTGTGCCCACGTGTCACTTGAGGGGACCATCGTCCATTCCCACAGACCAGAAAGCTCAAGGTGACAGCAGAGACACCCACTCTCTGCAGCCCTGGCAGGGAGGGGGGCGCTCTTGAAGGCAGGCGCCCATTAGGGAGGGGCTGCTCGTTAAAAACCAGATCAAAGAGCATGAGAAGGCAGTCTCATTAACAAAGGCCCAGACATCCAGGCCAAGAGGGTAAGGGGGCGAAGGAAGCGGGACAGGAGGCTCCAGGGAGTGCTCAGAGGCTGCGGGTAAGTCCCAGATTAAAGACTGAAAAGCGGAGTTAGGGGGCTCTGCAGGGGAGGGCCGGGCTCCCCAGGGCCCTGTCCTGTGGTCACAGGGTCATTTGGAGCTGTGACCTTGCTGCCAGTGGCGAGAGACCCCTGTCTGAAGCAGCTGGCCTGCCCACAGCATGGGTTCTTCCCAGTTGTGGGGAGCTCTGGCCATAGAGACCTCAAGCTTGCTCCTTTCCTCACCTGTGCCCGAGTGGGCAGGGGTTGGGTGGGATGTGGACTGAGTCCTGCGAAACAGTTGTGCTGGATGGGAGCTGAGCCAGAAATCCGGAGGGGCCTTCTCATCTAGGATGGCCAAGAGGCTGCAGGAAACCGAGGCCAGCAGGGGACTGAGGGGTGATGAGGGCCAATGAGCTGGCTGAGCGGAAGCCCCCCGCAGCTCCCCAGAGCACTCTTGGTAAGAACACAGGTAGGGGAGAACAATGCAGAGGAACAAGTTGGGGGTCTCTAGGGCCAGCTGAAGGGTCTCCAGGCACAGGTGGGGAGTCTCCAGACCTGGATGAGGGGTCTTCAGACCCAGTATTAGGTGTCTGGGGCCTCTGGCAAGATGTGGTCTGAAAGTACTACAGGACTTGGGGATGTAGCAGTGACCCCCTACAAATTCCTTGTGTTGTGTTCTGAGGACAAGAACAAATTGTCAAGCTCTGCACTTCACTGACAAGGAAACTGAGGGCCCGAGAGGTAAAGCAACTTCCCCAGGTTGCCCAGTAGGGCCGAGGGCAGAGCCCTGTTTCCTGACACCCGCGACCCATTCCACCTCCCCAAGTCAGACATGGGGGTGGGGGAGGGGCTTCAGGGACTTCTTGGGAACCCAGATCTACTGAATCAGACTGAGAATGGGGCCCCAACAGCCTCCCCAACAGTTCCAGTAGCCAGCTCTGGTCTCAGGTGGAGAGTAGGCCTGGTGTCCACAGTAAACCAGGTGAGCTCAGAGAGCAGTGACCTCCACACCCTTGCTGTTTCTCTTTCCAGCATGTCAAGAATTCCCAGGGTGCTTGTGAAAGGACTGCAAGTGAGTGAGGGCCTCTGTCCTGTTCCCACGGATGCCCAGGCAGCCCTGCCAAGGTGAGCCAGGTGGAGCCACGCTCCTGTTGAGGAGGGTCGGGGCGTCTGAGCCCTGGAGCCTCTGGCAGGTTGACTGACTGGGAGCCATCGCTCTGGCCCTGACAAGATGGCCACTGGCCATTCTTAGTGTGGTCTGTGCAGGGTCAGCACCCTCCTGACAGGAAGCCTTTAATCTCCACAGTGGTAATCAGAGTTGAGGAACCAGCTTCCCATCCCAGGGAGCTCGTGGGATGGTGCAGCTGGCCCTTTGCAAGGATAGTCCCTTTCATCTCCATGAGCCAAGTGTCTCACCCTCTGTGTGGCCTGGGAACAGGTTCTCTTGCCAGCCTCTCCCTCTGTGTACGTGCAACTCAGCGGTGGCGCTGGGAACTGATGAACAAAACAGGATTGCGGGGGGAGCACTTAGGGTGGGTATCTGGAAAGCCCATAATCACCTGGGGTGGATGATTCCCCAAAATTCCCTTGTTGTCTGCAGCTGGCTTCAGACACCAGCACATTGCAGTCGGGAAATGCTCAAGAACGGGGTCCCCTTGGAATGGGTGGGAGCTGAGTCACCACTCTCTGTCCAAGATCTCCACGGGGCTGTTCTCAAACACCCACCTCTGCTCCCTACCTTACAGGGCAGAGCACAAGGACCCCCTCCACTTGACCTGGCGGGAGGCCAGCGGCGGGTTACCCACAGCCGCTTCCCAGAGAGGCTCAGGGCCTGTGGATGCCAACTCTTTCCTGTCACGCACCTATGCCCAGGGTACCCCCTGGGTTCCAGCCTCAGGGACAGCAGCACTTCCTCCTTTCAGGTGAGCGGGTAGAAGTAAAAAAGTTGACTTGTAATAGAATGTGAGTTGGAGACAAGAGCAAAATAAAAGCCAGCAGAGACAGAAGGGGAGAGCCATGTTTGATCTGTGGGCAGCGAGTCTTCTGAATATCACATACACCCTGGACTCTCATTGTCTCCTGACTCTCAGTGTCTGAGAAATCAAGAGTCCGAGTTCCTGCCGAGACCCCTTTCTGGTCCTAACACTATAGCTCTGACAGCCTTCCTGAGTCAAATATTCCTACATGGAAATTCACCAACTATGGGCCAGAAAAACTGGCAGGCAGTGTGATATCTGTTCCCTTAAGGCCATCAGTCAAATGGGCTGACAGTGTGTTCTGTTTACCGTGAATTTGATCTCGGGAACGTGTCTCTGTCAGGCCTCTTAACTCATGAAGGACACATTAGGTTGAGCCCACCTCTTAGAGGAGGATGGAGGAGCAAGGTGTTGTTTGAGATAGGGGTAGTTCTGCCCTTTGGCTCATCTGCCAGGCTTGATACCTCCCTTCACCCCACCATAACATGAGTTCTTTTGTGGAGAGGCAGTAGGTGTGGTGGATTTGGCGCAGAGGCTTGGCTGGAGTCCTTGCTACCTTAGGACCTGGAGAAGGCACAGGTCTGGGAGTCAGGCAGAGCCAGGCTGCCTTGGTTCTCTTGAGCCTGGGTTTTCCCATCTGTGAGGATCTTACTTTCAAGATACTGTCCAGAAGCCCTTGCATCTGCTAGACACTTGATAAATGATTCTGGCTGCGGTTCCTGGGCATATAACTTAATCTTGCTCAGTTTTGATTCTTCGTCTGTAGAAGCAAGATATCAACACATGGGCCTCAAGGGGTTTTGTGAGGATGAGATGATACATGTCAAATTGCTGATCCCAGGGCCCGGGGCCAGCATAAGTATCTGATCTGCTCCGGGGGGCTGCCCCGGGCGGCAGATGGACCCAGAGTGTCTCTCTGCTCATGGCAGGGGTGGGCCTGCCCCAGCCACTGACTGAGTCAATCAACAGAGGGGAAGGGAGGGAGGAAGGAGGGGAGGAGGGATTCCTGGGGTTTGAATCTGGTTTCAAAATCAGAAGTGACCACATTGGTAAGGTGCCAGTTGTTGTTCAGAATTAGATGGGGCAGCAGAGGCCATAGGTTGGAGGAAAGTACTGAGTCATGGCCTCCACTCCCCAGGCCCTCCATTGCCTGTGCATCTGCTGACTCATCCTTAAACATCCAGCCTGAGGAGAGCTGAGCGTGTGCAAGAAGGCTATTCATAGCTACCTGGGATGAGCTTTTCCTAAGACAGTTGAAATGCAAACCTGATGGCCTGCCCCCTGTTCCCACCCCACTCACCAGAAGTCTCCTCATAGACATGGAGAGGTAACAGTTCTGGGAATGTTCTGGAAGGTCCCTCTGTCACTTCTACATTTTGTGGGATTTCAAAATGGAGGCCTGTGACTTTGGACCAGAGAGCTTGCTGGTAGGGTCCCATGGGTCCCCACATAACTGGGTGGAAGCTGGAACAGATGAAGAGGAGGAGGAGAGCAAGCCCTTGGCAATGTCCCCAGGCCAATTGGGAACAGAGCTGGGCACAGCTGTGTGATATGGGCAGGGGAAGTATCTGTGGGCACAGAGAGCCATCCACTGCAGGGTGGGGCCTAGGACAGCTGCTGTCTGACCAGGGCCCCACATGGTAACCAGCTCTGGATGCTCCATGGTGAAGAATGAGGACTGGGTGGAGTGAACCCACGACTATCTGGGGCTGCTTGGGTGGTGGCAGACAGCACAGCCCTGGCTGCTCTAGGAACTGGCCTACACCCCTCAATGAATGGGTATAGCCCCTGCCCTACAAGCCACTGTTTTTCAGTCCCCACCATTAGCTGGGTGACATTGGTTAGACAGGAGTCCTCTCTGGGCCTAAGCTTCCTCAACTGTAAAAAAAAAAAACAGTGTTGGGCCAGATGAGTTGTAAGGAATCTTCTAGACCTGACCTTCCTAGTTGATAATAAATTCCTCTTCTGAAGGTCAATGTGCTCAGGAGAAGAGAAGGGACAGCAGACAGGGCAGGCGATGAGAGGCAGGTGAGGAACAGAAATGGGGAGGGCCAGGCTCTCTTCCCACTTCTCCAGACCTGGCCAAGGAGGATGCTGGGAAGGGCAAGCTTCTGGCCCCAAACAAGCTTCCATCTTTTAAGCGGACTCCATCAGCTTAGGAGGAGGCTAAGAGCCTCCCCAACAGGGCCCTTAACCTGTTGCTTCACTGGCCATGGTAGGGGGAGTGTGTCACCCCCAGCAGGAGAGTGTCACCAAGGACTCCTGGAGATAATGGATTAACTGCCAGGAATAGCCCAGCACCACCCCGACCCCGGCTCCTGGAGGTCCCTGAACTCGGGCGGGGAGATGAAGCAGCTAAAGGCTCCCCGCTGGCTTGGAAGCACTGGTCCTACCCACAGAGGCCACCAGCGTGGCCCTGGGTCCACACTTCTGAAAAACAGTGCCAGGAAAATGGGAGGAAGGGCAGCTGGTATAGGAACTTGCTTCCAGCCAAGAGGGAGTTTTTGGTCTGAAAATGGATTGACTTTTGCCCTGTTGATGCTTCTCTGGCATTAGTTTGCTGACTGAAAGAGGCTGTCGGCCAAAAGAGCAAGTCTTCATGGAACAAGTAGGCTGGTGAGAGCTGACCCAGTGCCCATGTGGCTACGCATGTCCTTTCCCACACAGAACTGCATGGTAGAGTGCCAAGCGGCAGGGAGGGGAGGAGGCTAAAGCCAGTTCTGGGGCTGTGCCAAAGCGTGACTTGATTAGGGAAACCCAGAATTCTCCCTCGACTGGGCTCCAGAACACAGGCTGGGATGGTGCCTCTCTCTGGGAGACGGATGGTGGGACTGGCACAGCGGGTGCCCTGCTGCTGCCTTGTTCTGCCCCATAGACCCAGAGGCAGAGGGGACCCGGGGCAGAGGGGACCCGGGGCAGAGGGGACCCGGGGCAGAGGAGACCCAGGGGCAGAGGAGGCAGCAGAGCCCAGCTCCTGAGATGGCCCAGAACAGCAGCCTGGGCCCCAGGATGTCAGCCTCTGGGTGCCCTTCAGGTTTTCTGCCCTCCAGCTTCTTCACATGCATCCTAAGCAGCTATCTCTGAAACTGGGACTTCAGGAGTAACCACTGGTTCTAGAGAGGAGCCACACCAATCTGGAACTTCGCTCCATCACCAGTGAATGTACTAGAAGCCTTCCCTCTGGGCCTCAGGGAAGGGGAGGGGAGGTCTTAGGGGGAACCTGGGTATAGAGAGAAGTGGAAACACGTTGGAGCTTGCTCGCAGAGAGGAAGGGTGAAGAGAGGACAAAGGAAACTTGTGGAAGCACCACGCTGAGAGACTGAGAGACAGGAAAGGAGTAAAGAGATCCAGAGGTCTGCCGGAGCCCAGGGGCTCAGAGACGCCAACCAAGTGGCCCAGATAAGGAGCAGCTTCAAGGATCTTAGCCAACAGGGACACGCGGTGACTCCCGATGGCCTTCAGTTCAGTGCAGCTCAATGGCGTTATGCAGAATCCAGGGCTTCCCCAGACCCTTCTCTGGACACTCAGCATCGCTTCATCTGGAGGTGACTGTGAGTCCCCGTCTTGAATGAGTAGGTGGAAGGGGCAGAGCACCTGGTTAAGCTTCTCTCATGATTCGATTGAGCTGCTTTAGACCAGATACCCGTGCCTTGGTCACTAAGATTCACCCTGAAATGAACGAACTGACTGAGCCCCACTACTCAGGAGCTGCTTCCTGCTGGGTGTCAGGGTCTCCAAGCTGGTGCTCCTCCTGCACCTGCTGGTTCTGCCTGGGAGGAAAAGAGTATTGGGGGCTTCAGAGGAAAGAACCACCCCACACAGACCCCACCAGGCCCCCTTGCCATGACCAGCCTCCTCATTCCTGCTCTGGGCTTTGTAAAGTTTCTAGGACTCTGGGACGGACTGAGGTTCTTGTCCTGTGATGAGCTCATCACTGAGGCTGTACCTCTCTCTGCGGGAGCCTCCATGGTATTTGCTGCCTGACCAACTCCTGTTCTCTAGTCTCACTTAAATGTTAGGCCATGAATTCAACTTGCCAGCCAACCTAAACCAAATGAGGTTCTCTGCCTCCCCAACTTGCTTCCCTGTTGAAGTCTACTTTCCAATTGTAATTGTGTATTACGTCCACTTGTAGCTCTGTAGGGCAGGCCCTGCTTGTTCCACTCCCTGATGGCTTCACAGGGGTTGCACACAGCACACGCTCACTAAATTCTTCATGAATGGGTGGAACAGACAGTTTACCTAATGGCTTTTCTCACTGACATGAAGTGTCCTTATTCACCCTGGGAGACATCTTTGGAAGTTACTTAAATGTAGAGATTCCTCCAAAGTAGCGTCTCTTCCAAAAGAATGATGACTTTAATTGAATCCAAGGGGTAGGAAGGAATGTTTTGAAAGCTTATTGCATCCAAGCAATGGGAGAGGGTGGCCTTTTTATCCTGTGCATGTAATGTAGGCTACATCACAGTCCCATAGAGACAAGACTCGGGGATATTGCTCAATTACAGCAGCTTCTTGAATAAGTCCTTCAAGATCATTCTGTTATAATGCTGATGGGAACTAATACATGTGCTAATATTGAATGAATTATTTGAGGACTTGCTTTCGTTGCTGTTTCAAGTCAGTTTCCAATAACCTATCAAGGACATTAAGTGAGAACTTACTCTAGTTACATGCTGTCTTAGCTCCACTCTTCACATTGTTAGTTATTATATCATCAAAATGTACTGAAGGCCTCTGTACACCAGTCATTGGACCTGGCTCGGTTTCATGAAAATGTAGGGTGTTTTTATCTACAAGGGTAAGAAAAGAACGAGTAAGTTCTTAAGAAGCATTTTCTACTACAAAGATTAGAACACATATATTTTTCTGGTTAACTTTCAGATAATTCAATTAACTCTATTTCCAGAATATTCTAGTCTGCTTAGCTAGTTAGAGTTTCTACACAGGAGGAGCGTAAGGGCCAGCAATCTCTTAGGAAGGGAGCCTGGAGGCTTGTCTTGAAATTCATGTTCACACAGCAGCTGCTTCTGCTGGGAGAGTGTGGCTATTTGGCATGACCAGAGGTGACCGCTGGAAAAGATGGTCCCATCCAGTCCTTGCCTCCTCCCCACTGCCCCTTGGAGCAACCGCTGATCCTAGTTAACAGAGACATAATTGTGTTTTGTTTATCAGACACTCAAATATCCCAGGTTTTGAAATTCACTAAGATTTCAAAAAGAAAATGTCAAAGGGAGGAAGCAGCAGTGATCTTCTCTGAAACTTGTTTATCAATTTATTTTACAACTGCCCATCCTCTCCTCTCAGAGGGAGGCTTGGTAAGAGGCAGCCTCTCAGGGGCCGGAGTCCACAACAGGCTATAAATGGAGAGTATTTGAAGCCTTTCAGGTGGCAGGGGAAGTGGGGGTGGTGGTGAGGGGGATGCTGGTTTGGGCCTTGGAAAGAAAAACAAGAGGAAAATGTTGTTAGAGTGCTAATTAAAAATCTGTATGGACAATAGGCAAGCATATATGCACCTCCTTTAGAGGAACGTGAAGCCATCAGAATCAGAGGAACGTGTTGTGCCAAATTGCTTCCAAATGTCTTTCTGACTTTAGGATCACTGACCCACTCCTCCCGCACAGGGTAAAAAGACAAGTTTGTATTTATCCTTCTCACTTATGCTGAATGAACATATTTCACTCAACGAAAGCAAAACTAGACAGGCCTGGCTGCATTGCGCAATCGGATATTAATATACTGCTTTTGAAGATAAATGCTTTATGACCTCAGGATGAATCAGCTCTCCAGGCCGGGAGGCATGGGAAAGCGGCCCCGCTGTGTGTGGTGGGGTCCCGCCTCTCCATCTGTCACACCATGCATGTGACCCCTAAAAGTTGGATTCTCAGGAATTTGTGAGCTGGACTTCTCCCTCTCTCTTTCCTAAATTCTGCTCAGGAAACTAGGTTTTATGGCTCTGCCATCCTATGAGGAAGAGCTCATAATGACAGTGACATTGCTGGTCGTGGGCAGTGTCCCTGTGCACCACCACGGGCCAGCCCTGTGCCCACGCCACCATAGGTCTGTGTTATCAGCTTACCGTTGTTTTCACTCTACAGGTGAGGACATGAGTTGCTCTGTCATTTGCCCAAGATCACACAACTGGGAGTTAGCCCTAAGTGTGCCTGGTTGGGGTAGGGGTCTTCTGAGAAATTAAGGAGCTAAGGTTTCTGGACCCTCACTTAGAGGCACCCAGCAAGACCCTGTGCCTATGTGCATGCTCCTCATCCTGTTATTTTCTTAACATGGTCCCACAACCAATATCTGCTGTCACCTCCACAAAACCCAGGCCTCTCCCAGCTTCAACATCAGAGCCTTCGTTCTTAATCTCCAACCCATCTTTCTTACTAATCACGGGTAACCTGAGTGTTAAGGACAGTCCTGCTTCCCACACACAGGAAGGGCTTGATTAAATGCAGAGTTTGAATGGAAGCATGGACGACTGAATAGACATCCTACTTGAAAATCAGCTGTGAACTGATCCCATTTGTGAGTTAAGGCCATGGAATGGATGAAAAGATGGAGATCCAGGCAGCCTGCTGAACCTGCTGGACACGGGTTCCTCCCGGCATGCACGGAGTTTCAGCCAGGAAAGGGCAGACAGAACTGGATTCTTCAAACCATGGCAAAGGTCACTCTGGCGAATCTGCTGTGACTTCCTCTTTGAGACACATCCTTGAAAGACACCCCATTTCACTTGACTTATCCAATTAGCACAGGGAGACAAACAAATTAGAAGGAAGTCTCCCAGTGCCAAGTGGATCAACAGCACAATTGGAATCTCCTGCCCTGATTCAAGCACTGTGATCAGGGCTGGTTTTGAACAAGTCCTTCTTGTTTGGCAAAAATGTCCTAGTGTCATTTCAAGGAAAATTTCAGAGGAAATATGCTTGCAATGCAACCAGAGTTTGGGGTTCACCCCAGATGGTGGGGATTGATACATATTGGAAGTTGCGTTGAAGGAAGTTGGATGGGGTATGTTCCTCATCTGCCTGAAAAGTGATCTTGTCCCCATCCGAGACAGCTGGGGCTTCGCCAAGGCTCTGCCAGTCTGGAAATGCCTGCATCCCAACGCGATACCTCTCCCCTGACTTACTCCATCAGATGACAGGGTTTTAGAGAGGGCGGACTTCCGGTGCTGGTTCCCAGATGTCTTTACATTTCCGGCGACCCAAGTCGGGGCCCTCTGCCCTCTGGTTTCATGCAGCTGTGCCCAGAATTGGGTCTTAGTGCTTTTCATGTAGCAGTAATGACTCGTTTCTTTAGAAGTGAAGGCTGAAGGTGTCTTGTCTGTCTGTACCACTGGGGTGATTACCAAAACCACAAAGTGTCTGTTTATCAGATAGCAGGGCTACTGATGGTTTAGTTTGAGGAACATGTGACTTAAGATAGGTGGCTCTTACACAAGTCAGCCAGCAAATCCAATGCAAACCCAGTCATATCCCACTGGGATAAAAAGGGGGAGAAGGGAGGAGGAGGAGAACATGAAGAACACCTAGGCCGAGACCTTTCCCTTTCCATACACTGACACGGGTCTGAGCATGCAGGTATGTGAGCAAGGGAGGGTGGCCCCCACCCCAGTCCCAAGTATTTGTCCAAGTGAAATGGAGACCAGCGTTCATACAAAGTCCGAACATTCACGGCAGCTCCAAGAGGCTGGAAACAACTCCATGTCCCCTGCTGGGGAGTGGACAGACTGGTGCAGCCATACAGGGGTGCTACCCAGCAGGGATGAGGAAGGAGCGTGCCCCTCACATGCGCCAGCTTGGGTGGGTCTTAAGGCCATCAGAGTTTACATACTGTGTGACTCCATGTAGACAACATTGTGGAACAGGCAGAATGATGGGAACAGAAGACAGACGGGTGGTTGTGGGGACAAAAGCGGGAGAGGTAGGACAGCAGGCAGTGCAAGAGAACTGGGGATGACAGGACCATGCTCCATCTTGACTCTGCAGAACTCACAGCTGTGAAGCCGCTAGGAGTGGAAGCGAATGTCTGTAAACAGAAAATTAAAATGGTACAGTTAAGAGACAGACCCATGATGGAATGTCATCGACAGCTAGAAACGGAATCAAGCACAGATACAGTCAGTCCATGAATGTCCTTTCAATCACTGTCATTGCTGCATTACGCTGTTGACAGGGAAAACAGCCCATCCCGGTCAGCATCACTGTGTGTATGGAAATGGCGTCTTCTCCCCGTGTCTCATGGGCCTTTTCTAGGAATCCCAATTTCCTCCCACTCCCAAAAACATGTACACGAGGCTTATGGAACATCTCCACTGTCCCAGTTAGGGTGAGGGTGGGTCCCACCTTGACCCTGAGCTCTGGGATGGGCTTTTGCCCCACCCCCACCCTCAGGCCCTGAATTGAAATAGACAACTTGGAAAATGAATGAATCACTGAATACAAATTATTTTTTCATGTTAGACATATTTTGGGTTTTTATTCAGAAATTTAATCATGTTTTTGTGACCAGAAATCTGCTGTAAGAACTTAACTCTTATTTATATCAAGCAGTCTGTTGGTTACATCAATTTGTGACATTAAGTGAGGACTTAGGTAATTAGCTTTGCTAAAGCTGGTATTTCAAATCCAAAAGATGCATTATTTAATTAATGGTGTTAGGAAAACTAGCCCTAATTATTCACAAATGATATCTACTTCATACCTTAAATCAAAATAAACTCCAGAAGGATCAAAGACTTAAAATGGAAACAAAAATTATAACACTCAAGGAAATTAAAGATTTTTAAAAATAATCCTGAAGTGGGGATGATATAAAAATCAGAAACAATAGTGAAAAATTCTTGATTTGCCTATATAAAACATTTTTTGTCTTTAGTAAAACTGAGGCACCCTGGTGACTCAGGCACGAAGTTTGTGTCTGGGCTGGAGAGCATGTGAAGCCCAGGAATCTGGGTTCAAGACCTGGGCTTGGGTCGAAGGGAAACAACCAGAAATGAACAAATAAATAAAAATACTCTTCTTCCTCTCTACCTTCCTGCCTGACTGCTTGCCTGTCGCCTTCCTTTTTTCCTTCCTCTTAAAAGAAAACAAAACTGGCGCGCCCTGGTGGAGCAGCAGTTAGATTAATCACCTTCAAAGGAGCAAGCCACTTACACCTGGACTCAAGTGCTGGGTCAGGGAGAGAAAAACCAGTGTGAACAGCTAAATTAAAATAAAATAAAAGGTGCTTCCTCTTCCTGATGACCTGCCTATTCGTGCCTTCATTCCTGCCTGCATCTTTCCATTCAAAAAAAAAACAGAAAACACTAGTAAAACAAAGAATCACTATTAAGAAGTCAACAGGAAAATGACAAAATAGAAAAGTGTCCACAACACACATGATAGTCAAAAATACCTGTTGGGGTGCACAGTCCAGATTCCATCTTCAGTGATGGGGAGTCGATCGTCCAGTCATGGGAAGGCTGGTTCGGAAGGTTCACGGTGAGGGTCTCTCCCGAAACTGTCCACAGACAAGCACCTTTCCTGAGGCGGTCCCCGCTTGCCTCAGTCAACTCCAGACCTCCCTTGGCGTCAGTGAGTTAGGCCTTCTGCCCAATCTTGGTTTTTCACTTGTCCTTAGTTGCTGATCCCACGAGCAATACATTCCTGCATGGAATTCATTTCAGAATCTGCTTCTGGGGAACACAACCCAAGATAGTATCCTTCACATGTAAAGACCTTTTACAAATCAACATGCACATAGAAAAAGAGGCAACAGACATAAGCAGTCAGTTTTGATGTGCACCATAATTAAAACGACCTGTCACTTTTGTCACAGCAAGTTCACTCCTAGAGAAATAGTCTCCTCAGTGTGTAAAGTTCTATGGTCAAGACTACCCACAGGAGCACTATGTAGAATAATGAAGGAAGAGTCGTACTGGCAGTGGTGAACTTAATGTATTACATACAAATGTAGATTTACAACGGTGAGTGCCATAAATCTATATCATGTTATGACTCAACGTTCTGTCAATAACATTAATTAAAATAAACTATGCAGTGAAACTAAAGAAATATGGTTTGAAAGGTTATAGAAAATATTTTAGTAGTTAATATTTGTTAAGATAAGGGCTGGTATTTTCTTCCTCATACTTTGCTGTATTTTCTGAAAAATGTTTATGATACATGAGTATTACCTCTATGACTGGAAGAAACATTGTTACTTTAAAAAGGATACCACTGGATAAGCCTTTAGTATGAAACTCAAGCATATTGACTGAAATTCCTATTTTTATGTTCTCATTTACAATGATTTCAATGAAAGTAAACTAATTACCTTCCAAATTACCCTTGCAGCAATGTAGAAGTGGAACCTTAGTTTGTGGTCTTGCTGCTCAGATTGACCCAGGAGCCCTGTGCCACCTGCCATTTCTGTGTTTGTTTGTCTCCTTCAGGAAGCGGGCCTAGTTTGCCTTTGGGAAGCTTCACCGGCCTCCCCTGATCCCCGAGGCCCCCGTGAGGCTGACCCCACTGGTGTGGGGGCACAGAGCGCCGCACACCCATCTCTCTGGCCACTAGACCGTGCAGGAGGTGCACATGTCCCCACAGGCTCCATGAAGCCAACCCCAGGGCTAGTGCTGCACAGGGCTGGGGAGGAAGGCTCTCTGCAGCCACACAGAGCTGGACGAGCAGGAGCTGTGCAGCGCACAGAAGGCAGACACATCCCGAAGGCAGCATCGTGCCTCTCCATGCATTGGCGCCCAATCGAGTCCTGGACTTTCAGTGATATGTCTAGTCTCATGGTTCTGGGGGCTGGATGTCCAGGATAGAGGTGCCAGCAGGACAGTCTGGCTCACAGGAAATTCCGTCGGCCTGCAGGTAGTAGCTACCGTCTTCCAGTGCTCACACGACCTCTGCTTTGTACCAGCTAAGGCCTTAGAAAGCTAAGACAGCACCGATCTGTCCTAAGAGCTGCACCTTTGTGACCTCATCAAGCCCTACCAACCTTCAATGACCTCATGTCTAAATGCCATCACTGCAGGGACTAGGGCTCCAACACATGAATTTGGGCGGACACAGACAGCTAGTCCATAACAAGTACCTTGCGTCTGCTCTATGTTCGTAACGATAGTGAGTACAGGAGCACGGGCCAGACCCACACTCTGCCCTCTGCAAGGAGGGGCGTGCTTGGGGGGACTCTCCCCAGGAGATTCTCTAAGCAGAAGACTGGCCATCATCATTCCCTTTCTTTGGACAACACTGCTTCTTGGCTCTCTCTGGCGCTCCTTCAGATGCCTGTGGCCATTTCTCAAGCTCAAAGTGCAGCAACTGCTCTCCAGGAATGCCCAGGTGGGCTGTCTGGCCCAACTTTGCTCCTGCTGGGGACACAAATGACCCTTTGCCCCATTGCCTGCACTCTCCTGTGCACTGTACAGGACTTAGGGCTGTCCTCTGGAAAAAGGAGAGAGGAAACAGAGGCGTGCCTGTATCAGGGGTCTGTGTGATCTGCAGCAGCAGGGCCACAGGTTCCATGTGGGGGCTGGCACATGTCACCACAGCCCTGGCTTCAGCCACCATTCCAGGGCGGAGTTCCTGAGGACCTCACAGAGAGGGGTTGCTGACCAGCAGACGGGGTCTGGGCCTGCCTGGGCTACCTGGCCAGGTGCCACCATAATCTCACCAGGATCTCAACCCACAGAGAAAGTGCAGGAACAAGAAAGGAGAGGAGAGCGCACCCTTCACAACAGAGCCACTGGGCCAGGGGCTCCAGAGTCCCGGATAGGGAAGGTGGGAGGCTGTAGAAGCGTCTCCAGGAGGGAAAGCAAGCTTTCTCAGCAGATTCCATCAGAATAAGACTCATCCGTGAGGTCATGTCTGGTAATTATAGAATTATCTTAATTGTTTATTCATGTATTCAAAGCTGGAGAATACTGGCATGTTCATCATAACAGTGTAAATGTTGGAAATCAGGCCCCACGCGGTTGGAGAAGCTGCTGGAAGGGCAGTGCAGCCCGCCCACGCCTCGCTATCCAGTGCATAACTGGTCTGATCTACTGCGGAGCCGAATTTCTCCCTTGCATCTCAGTCTTGGAGAAACAGGATTCAGCAGCCTCTGCCTCAGTGGTTCTTCTGTAGACAGCATGTCAAGAGTCCCTAGGAACTCTGACAAATGTCAGCTGTCCTGTCCCCTGTGGTTCAGTGGTCACGGTGGGTGGCATTAGAATACCCACCCATCCCAACGAGAGGGGAGCTGAACCAGAGAGCCCTTTGTCAAGGCACCCAGGACTCTCCCAGGCTCCTGACTCTAATTCAGGTTCTTTCTAGTAAGCAGGTAGAAGAGCAGAGATGCATGGGGCGGGGTGGGGAGCGTAATTCTTTTTAAAAATTGGGGTATCATTGCTTTACAAAATAATAGAAGTTTAGGTGCACGCACGTGTCTCAGGTGGCTGAGGTGTTTAAAATACACATCATGTAAAGTTCTGCTTCAAGACCCAGGGCTGCGGAGAGAAAAGCAAACAAATGAAAAACCAAATAAATTTAAATTTTAAAAATAATAATAATCAAAAATGAATAACAGAGGTGTGCCCTGGTGGAGTAGTGGTTGTTGCTACCTCTGGCCAGTGCGGTCCACACGCAACCCAAGGACCCCTATTTGCATCCCAGGGCCGGGGGAACAACAATGAACAACTACCTCGTGATCCTGTTACCTGGTGACCCTCTGGAGCCTCTGGGCCCAGCCTGGGCTGGGATTGTGGCTTGGTGACAGACGCTGCTGCCAGACAAACTGCCATTTGGATCTCAGTTGCCTTCATTCCAAAGCCCAGGCCCCCGTCCTCCATGTCCCCTGTGAGAATGGTAGGAACGTGCATGACGCGTGTCCCTGATGCATGTCCCTGACGCATGCATACGCTCCATATGCCTGCGTTTCGTGGTCATGGCTGCTTGTTTTCAAAGCCTGGCTCTCTGAGCCACGGGAAACCCAGAGCCTTTGTGGAAAAGGACTCTCATTCCCACTACAGCTTCCAGGGGGCCTCTGCACCCCCGTTCTGGGCTTCCTTCCAAAGCACTGAGTCTACACGTGGCATTTCCACCATGCGTGGAAACACTCCCCTCAGTCAGCAAAGGTCTTTGTTGAGAGATCCCAGCTCTTTGCCCAGACTCTGCGGTCAGGAAGCACTTCAGTATTGGGGCAGGTGTGTGAGCTG
Organism: Solenodon paradoxus; assembly: GCA_004363575.1. Classification (NCBI taxonomy): domain Eukaryota; kingdom Metazoa; phylum Chordata; class Mammalia; order Eulipotyphla; family Solenodontidae; genus Solenodon; species Solenodon paradoxus. The sequence continues at coordinate 53,160 of RJWH01005925.1, forward strand.
CTTCAGGACTCCCTTCTAGAAAAAGCATGCCCTGCACCAGACCTGTCTGTGAGAGCTTGAGCACGCCAGCACCAGCCATCTCTAGGAATTCAGCCACTTTGAGCTGTGCGGCTCCTAGGATACATGGTCTTGTCACCCATTCAGTTACCACTGTCATGCTGGTGAGGAAACCTTGAGACCACGTGATTAGCACCTAGCCAAGGGCATTCCCAGGGATTTCGGAGGACAGACAGAGCAGAAGGCAAACTTGAATCAAAGCACTCTACAGAGAGAAGGGATCTCAGGAGGTTATTTTATTTGTTTACGCATTTATTTTTAAGGAAAGGTGCAGGCAGGAATGAAGGCGAGCACAGGCAGGCAAGAAGAGAGAGAAGGAAGAAGCACTTTATTTTATTTAGTGGTTCATATTTTTTTGTTGCCCCCAGCCCAGGGTCATGAAGCCAGCTCCCCGGATATACTTGGACTGTACCTGGAGGACTTAACCACTAAGCCAACAGGGTCTCTTTTTTTTTTGTATGGAAGGAATACTGCATTGGAACATTATATAGGCTAAAGGCATACATCAGCATAAATCAACAAGTCAGCATCTGTATGTAATTCTTAAGTTCACTACTAACCGTCCAATTCTATACTTCAACCTATAATTCACCCCTTTTACTCAACTTGCCCTCCCTCCCCCTTCCCTTCTGGTGACCACTAATTTGGTCCCGTAGACTAAAAGTCTATTTTATTTAATTTAGTTCATTTGCTTGCTTGGTTTCTCTATCTATCACATGTGAGTGGAAATCACACAACATGTCTTTCTCCTTCTGACTTATTTCACTGTACGTAATTCCCTCTAGGTCCATTCATTTTGTTTCAAATGACAGGATTTCATCTTTTTTTTAAAAAAAAAATTGGGTAGTATTCTTTTGTGTAGATATCACTGCCTGGTTATCTACTTGTCTGTTAATAGGCCCTTAGATTGCTTTCAACGCTTGGCTATTGCAAATAAAACTGCAATCAACTTTAGAGTGCTTACATCAGTTCAAATTAGTATTTTTGTATTTTGGAGTAAATATCTAGAACTTGGGAAATGGGAGACCCCAAGGTTGGCTGAGTCCAGACTCTGGGACGAGGCTCCATATCAGTGGTGTCCCGGCCCTTTGGTCACAGTTGTAATTCTGGTGTGATTGTTTCTCCCCTTTTCCTGCCCTTCTGATGTTTTCCATCACTCTTTCTTGTGGACACACTGCTCCTGTCTTCAGTTCTCCAGCAAATGCGCAGTTTGTATCTGGATGGGATTTTGGTGTGTCTGGGAGGAGGGGAGCTGAGATCTTGCTGGTGCAATGTCTTAAATGTGTCTCAAAAAAAAAAAAGAAAAAAGAAAAGAAAAGAAAAAACAAGAGTGAGACCAGTGATTGTCTAGGGGCAAAGACTTCAAGATGGCTCTCACCTCTTAGTTCCAGCTTGTACTTCCCTCCAGTTCCTCCTTAAGTCTGACCAAGCACTGTCTGCTGTGACTCCTTCTTCCCGCCTCCCACCTTACCCCCCACCCTGTCCCCAACCTGTGTTTCCAGAGGTTTTACTGTGAGGTCTCACTTGACTTTTCAGAAGCCTCAGCTCCAGGGAGTCTTGAAAGGCCCAGACAAAGGGGCACTGGGGGCCTTTCAACAGGCAGAGGCAGATTATTCTATATTTTGGTTTCTTCTATGCCCTGCCAGGATGTAAGACCATTGTACCTCCCTGATCCCTCCAGGGATCCTTTTCCTGGAGGAGAGAGGGCTGAGACAAATCAATGAATGCAAATATGGAGTGGGCAGGTGCAGACTCAGGGCCTGCTGATGGACAGGGATGCCTCTGCTTCGAGGGCTCCTGTCAAGTGGAATCCAGAGGGAGGTGGTGCTTCTCCTTCCCAGGAGGACTTCCAGCTGGGAGAAGGTTTCACCCTAGGGGTGATCCTCTGCATTCCCCAAGGGGAGGATGAAAAAGGGGAAACTTCTCTTAGACTCTCTCCAAGCTTGCAGTGGCACTTCCCCTGGTAGGAAAAGCAGCTCTAAGCATTTTGAAAAATCAGTGTGTGTGCGGAAACTAATAAGCAAACTGCAGCTCTGCGAGATTCCCTTTGAATCTGGCTCACCCACTGCGCTCAACCAGCAGGGACAAGCCTGAAATGAGATGGCTCTGGGATGGCTCCCCGGGCAACATTCTGAAAGCTAACAACTGACATTTTCTCCTGGCTATTTTCCCATCCCACTGCCGCCTGCAATTAGACTGTGCAGTGGGAGGGGAGGCCGGTTGGAAGCAGTGTCCCATGCGCTGGCTTTCACCTCTTGTCTTCTGGAGGGTAAAGTGTCCACCAGCATTTGCATCCAGGACTGAATCACCACTGCACACGAAATGTTCAATGGGGGAGAATGTCTCTTAAGCCAGTTCTTCCTAAAAGTAAATTAAGATATTTTAAACTGTGCGGAAGAGCTTTAAAGAAAAACTATAACAAAGCTGTAGTCTGTTCTTTCTAGTGACACTTTTCAGAACATTTTCCACCGTTCTCTTCCAATCTACAATCAGACAGCATTGGGCCAGCCAGGGTGTCCAAGAATGAGATTTAGTCTTTGCCTTCGACAGGGGTCAGGCTAGTGGGGTGACAGGACTAACTCAGGCCAACGCAAGGAAGCATTTTTATTTGCCAGGTGCTGTTGGTGCTTTAGCGAGAAGAGTAATCAGGAGTTTTTTATTGGGGGATTCTCTAAAAACGGCAGATCTGAGAGAAAGAGGGTCAACAACAGAGGAGAAAAGCAGAGGGGAAAGGTAGAAAGCAAATTATGAACATTGAAACTAAGTATTTCAAAACGTTTAATTATAGATAATTTTCCGCATATAAAAGATGCAGAAGCTGATGTCCTCATCACTCAACTGCCAGCAACTCCCAGCCACTCTTGCCCCATCGCCCCCTCCCGCCACGCTTTCCCACATCCTGGAGTATTTTGAAGCAAATCCCAGTCCTCTTATCACTGCATCTGTAAATATCTCAGTATTTTACTAGCATTTTGAGGTAAGCAGGATCAAATTATACAGGTCAGAGCATGTTCCAAAAACCAGCACAAAACCAGAAATCTTGGCACAGCATGAAGATGCAGAAGGCTCAGCCAAAGGCAACTCAAGCCTAGTTCAGTTTTGGGCAACAATATCCCAGCATGTCGGAAGCATCCTTAAATGTTTTCTGGAAGGAGGCTGAAATCCCTGTGTGTATCCATAAATACACACTTTTTGCTATAATGCTGGGATGTTCATGGAAAGTTGGCAGCATCTGGACCAACACTTGTCCCTGTACATCTGCTGCAACTTAAGTATTTTTCTTCATTCTATTTTCAACACAGATGAGAGGGATATTTCAGGAAGATGTATCCCTCTTAAACCTGAGTCCAGCTAAAGTGACTGGATTGGCGGCAGGGGTGGGGGTGGGGCAGGGGGAGATTGTAAGAGGTAGGAAGGCAGCTGGGAGAGGGGTGGGGCAGAGACCCCAGGGCCCCCACTGGCCGTGAGAGCGAGTGGGAGGCATGGAATGAAAGCACGTTAATCTTGGAACAGGGATGAGTCATAGCAAATGAGATGCTTCCCACCGATGCTTTGATACCTCTTCTTCACTGGGACAAGAAACCAAAAGAATGCTGCTCTTGATGGCGCAGAGATAGGGCCTGCAGACAGAGCATGAGGAGGCCAGGGCAGGACCCAGCCTCCCAGGGCCACCGACTCCTTTTCAACACAATGAAAGGGAGCCTCGAGCACCTCCAGGTCCCTGGAGACCCCCAACATACATCAGTTCAGTTCACTTAGATGTAGGATAAGAGGACAGAGAGATAGGGATTAATGGTGACTTCGGGGGGTGACGGCTAGCAGTAGGAAGTGAGAAAACCATCTGTCATGGGGGACAGACGAAAGACCCAGCCTTCAGGTGTCACTACCCTTCTAAATGGTGTACACATATCATCCCACCTCATTCTCCTCACAACCCTCAGAGGCAGGTTCTAATGTCACCACACTATCGTGAGGAAACTGAGGCACACAGATAGTAAGTGATCTACCCCAGAAGCATTGCCAGGGTAGAGGAAAGCTGGACTTGAACCCAGCATTGGCTCTGCCCAGACCCTCCCCCCGTATCCTGGGCTCTCCCTTTGTGCTCTGGGACAGAGAATGATGATAAACACCTGTATTTCCACCCAAATCCAGAAACTGTGGTTAGATATCTCACACAAGAGCCACCTCCACATCACTAGCCAAGTCTGGGACAAATTCAGCACTAATTTTAATTGTAGCAATGAATTAGATGAATTAATTGTAGTGATGAATTAGAAACCCCTCAAAAAATGGGGTCCTCTTTCTTTTTTTTTCTTTTAAGAGAAATGAAGGCAGGAAGGAAAAGGTGGGAGAAGCATTTTATTTTATGTAATGGTTCATTTTAATTGTCCTTTCCCCCACCCCACGTCTACCCCGACCCTGGTCCCCAAACCCAGGGCCTTGGGCTGTATGTGGACTGCACCCCAGGCATGGGCTTAACCAACATACTAGGATTCTTGACTGCCCTCATTGATAATAGGTGAAAAACCATGTGGACTGGGAAGAGATAACTGGGAAATGCAGAGGGAGCATCACTGAAGTGCTGACCAGGTCAGGCGAGACCCCTGAGGGGCTAAGCCTGGGGGGAAATGCTAATGAGTAAGATTCTTGTGGGGGTCCAAAAGTAGCCCCACAGAGGCTGATTAGTTGCAGGGAGGGAAATAATGGCTGACACAGTGGAGGATTGAGCAACAACCTGATGTGATATGTTTCATCACCCATAAGGGACAGGTGGGTCTGGGAGCCTCCAGCGAGACACGCTTAGAAGGACAAATGTTAACTTTGTCGCATGCCAGCCAGGAATGAGAAAATGAAACTTCAAACAAATGCAATATGGGAATGTTCTTCTTCTTCTTCTTTTTTTTTTTTTTTAAGGCAAGGGAAACTGTATTCTTAAAAATGCCAACATCTTAAAGAACGAAGAAAGACTGTGGAGATGTTTCAGAAGAAAGGAGGCTAAAGGGACAAGTAAATGCACATCTGACCTGGAGTTGATGCCATGTGGACAGGCGAGGGCCAGCCAGGCTGTGAGAATGTTAGTAGCTCAACTGCACCCACAGCGTCATGCCAAGTTATGATGCAGACAGTGCACGGTGGCCTCAGTGAGACCACCCCTGTCTCCCGCAGAGGTGCATGGACAAGGCTGCATGTGCATGTGACTCGCCCTCAAACTGTTCAAGGGCAGCAGAGAGACGGTGTGACCGCTAAAGTACACGGGGCAAAATGTGAACAGCAGGTGAATCTAGGTATTTGCTGGATCTTTTTCAAAGTTTGAAAATATCCAAATAAGGAGACTTTTCAAGGAGTCATCTGATACCACATGAGCAAGCGGCAGTCAATGTCTGTGTTCTTGAACGATGCAGCTAGCACTGACCCTTGAGCTTACCTGTCACCCGAGGGGAGAAATTTGCCCCTGAACCGGCTTCCAGAAGACACACACCAAACAACACAAGGTGATCTGCGGGTTACACAGAAGACAGGGTCACATGTGACCGAGTGACAGAGCGAATCCATGACAGAAACAGCAGGAAAATCGACATCTGCTTGTGTCCGGAAAAGATGACGGGGCATGGCCCCACACCGCATTAGTTCAGCCCAAGCGGAAGAATTCCTGTTCAAGTTCACCTGCCATTTGCTGCTCCTAGAAGTTTCCATGTTAGTTGAGGGAAGGCAGCTGACAAGGAAAAATGGACCAAGTTTGGGAAAACTAGAGTTAGTAACAAGTTTGTGGACAGCTTTTGAAAATGGGATTATTGTCATGACCACAGACCTGAGTTACTTACTATTTGGAGGCGGGGCAAGGGAAATACAGAAAGATGGAAGAAATGATCCTAGTCCCCAAGAAGCTTTGAGGAGAGAGAAACATAAAGGCACACTAAAGAGAAGCAGATGAAAATAACAGTGAGTGTTATCACTGTATACTGAGTGTATGACAGAGGACAGTCAGAAAAAGCTGTTGTGGGTAAGTAGCACTAAGAGGAGAGGCAAAAGTGAGCATCCATCCATCCATCTATAATCCATCCTTCCTTCCATCCATCCATCTATAGTCCGTCCTTCCTTCCATCCTTCCTTCCATCCATCCATCCTTCCATCCTTTCAGCCTTCCTTCCATCCATGCATCCTTCAATCCTTCCTTACATCAATCCATTTTTTTTTTCAATGAATATTCACTTTTCTAATTGTTAGGCACTATGCCAGACATCTAAAAGAGAACAGTGAGTTTAAAAAGTGATGATGAGAAGAAAAGGAAAAGGAACATTCGGGGACTAATTAATAATAATGGATAAAATTTAATGGACCCTGTGTTGGTTTCCTGTTATGGCTGCCATAACAAATTGCCATCAGCTTAATGACCTAAAACAATAGAAGTTTATTCTGTCCTAGTCTGGAGGCTACAAGTGTGAAACCAAGGTGTCAGCAGGGCCACGGTCCTTTCCAAGCTCTGGGAGATTCCTCCTGGCTTCTTCTATCTGCTGGTGGCGGTGGGCACCCTTGGCAGTCTCTGTCCCATCTTTTGTGGCTCTTCTCCTGTTTCTAGCCACCCTTGTGTGTTTATTAGTAAATTGTCATAGAATTTACGGTCCACCTAGATGATCCCTTCATCTCAAGATCCTCAATGGCATAGGCAAAGAACCCTTTTTCCAAATAAGGTCACATTCACAGGTACCAGAAATTAGGACAGGAACGTAGTTTGGGGGGAGTGGGGGGACAATCTTTCAGCCCATGACAGCCTCTTTCCATATGTAAGGCATTGTCCTAAGCATCTTATGTGTTTCACCACATCTGATTCACAACAACCCAAAGAGATGGGTTATTATTTTGGTTCACATTGAAATAGAGGTACAGAACCGTTAAATAACTTGGAAGCTTAACAGGATAATTTGACTTGAGAGCCTGTGTTGAGGAGGAATGAGAGAGAAGTTTGGACAGAAGAACTCAGGTCACCTGCAGAATGACTTAAATACCTAGATAAAAGGTTTTGCCTTATTCTGTGGGTAATGGGCAGTCACTGAGGGCTTTTGAGCAACAGTAACATGTGGGCAAAGAGAATGTACTGTGTAGATTGTGGGGGCAGGGTGACCTATTAGGAGAGGTCACCTACTTGTTCTGAGACATACAGAAACAGAGAGGGTCATCATTTGCATATGAACACGTGGAGCCATCCTCTCTTAACATTAGACTTAGCTCTTTCATCTTCCAGATTTTGTACCAGGAGACAACGGAGAGATAGATAGCACAGTCTACATTTGTCCCATGAAAGGGCTGTACTCAGATTTGAAGGCAACTCAGCAGCTCCTAGAACTGCAGTCTCCACTGTCTTATTGGTCACTTTTAAGACAATGGCACTTGAGGACTAAATGTTCTCTCTCTCTCTCTCTCTCTCTCTCTGTGTCTCTCTCTTTTAAAGGAAAGGTACAAGCAGGAATGAAGACAAGTACACAGACAGGTGGGAAGACAGGAAGATGATGCATCTCTCTTTTATTTTTATTTAGTTGTACACATTGGTTGCTTCTCCACCGGGACTGGGACTCAAAGCCAGGGGTATGTGGCCTGTGCTCCTTCAGAGGCAATTGACCCAACTACTTTTCCACCAGCATGCACCTGAATACTATCTCTCTTGAGGTTGAGGTGGGGTGGTCACCTCTGACCGTCTGTTGGAATAAGTCTCTAAACCTGCAGAAAGCATCATGAAATTCATGCCACGGACTCCTGGGAAGGGCCGCAGAAGCACTGCCTTGATGCCTGGCTTTGCTCTCCTCCAGCGTCACAGACAGGCAGAGGGAAGCGTCTCTTGCCTCCACCACCTCCTCCTGCTGAGCACTCTGGTGTAACCTGAATATTAAACACTTTTGTTCTTTTTTAGCCTTTTAGGCTCCCTGGGAAGATTTGATCAGTAATGCCTATGGGACAGCATTTCCTGTTGGATCATGAAAGATTTGAGTCCAAGAGACGCCCCATCATACTGAGTCCTCAGTCCCACCTAGTTAACAGATTTGAGGGGCCATTAATGCTAGTCAGAATAATAAAATGTGCCCCAAAGTCATCACTATTTTCTAGGGCATATTGAAAGCAAAAACCGAAAAGCTTATTGATATGTACAGTCTGATCTTTTTAAAATTATTCAATTTACATTGCTGTATTCATTTTAGGATGTTGAAATCCCTCTGTGATTATTTCCCAGCCCCCACCCCACCACCAGAGTCCCAGTGCTCCTCACTCCCACCCCGTCCCCCCCGTGCCCCCACCCCCACCCCGACCTCCCTGGCCATCACTGTCAGGTGTTCTGTGAATTGGGGGGGGGTTGTTCATTTGTTTTGTCTTATCTATATTCCACATATGAGTGAAACCATCCTATACTATTTTTTGTTTCTGGCTTATTTCGCTTATAGGTCGATCACTTTTAAGGACTGCTTTCCTCTGACAACATGATATTTGATTTCATTCAACATTTTCAACATAGAAGTAGTATCATTTATTCTAAAATAAAAATGAAATATAACTGTGAATATCAAATAACAAGGAAACTGAACAAAAGTTTAAGTTTGAGGATACTTTTTGATGGGCTCCACATCATGTACTCCTTCCATAAGTTTCTCATATCTTGGTCCTCAAAATGTGGTCTGGGGGCCCCCAACACTGGCCCCTTGGAACCTTCTGGAGAAGCAGACTTTGAGGTGTCCCTGCAGACCATATTGAATCAGAATGTGCATTGCAACAAGTTATCAGGTGAGGGGGATCACCATTCTCGATGTTACTGGGAGGCAGTCTATGGTTAAAGAAATTCAAAGTGAGAAATGAATTAAAGCGTTGGGCAGAAGAATGAACTAATTCACTCTGCAGAAGTCTGTGAGAACAGGACCTGATTTTGGAACACCCCACAGGAGAATCAGACTTTGCAGTGACCTGTTAGGGGGGTGTCACTCACAAGTAGGCCACGTCTCCTTGGTCTTGACAGTAATTACAAATTAATAAGAAAAACACAGACTCGGGAGCTCTTAGAACTAAGATAAACTTAGACTTTGACGGTGAGTGCATGTGAAATCTTGAGCCTCAGATGGGGCTTGCTCCCTGCAAATTTGGGTAGGAAATGAAAAATACACACAATAGTGGCTGCTGCCACTAGGGCCTCTCAAGCTACAGGACCTTGTGCAAATGTCTTTATTCCGTGGCATCTCAGTCCATTATCTGCAGGATCCGCCCTGCAAACTTTATGGGGTCCAAGTATTTTGGAAACTGTGAGAACCTGGAGTGTTATCATGGCTGAGGTCAAGGGTGGGCCCAGTTTCTTCCAATTAATTGCACCTTGTGTGAGATACCATCAGCATGAAGGGTGGAAGCCTGATGGATCACAAGGAGAGCTAATTAATAAGAACGTATCTGGATGTTTCTCACACTGGCCGGGTAGAAAGGGCCTCCAATTCTCGTGGACCAGGGGAGACAGAGAACCATGGCTGTTCAACAAGGATGTGGTAAATGAATGTGTGAGTTACCAAGCTTGCAAAGGGTAATTTATCAAATCCATTCATTCAACAGAACCACTTAGCCAGGCTGGTTAGGGATGCAAAGCACACACTCCCTTGCCTGCATGGAGCTTCCATCGAATCAGATAGCCATGTGGGTGAATGTGAACTACATCTCTGCTGCGTGTGCCATGGAAAAGCAGAGTGAGGGACCAAAGAACTTGCACTAGAGATCTAGTCTGATCAGAGGGTTAGAGACAAAATCCCCAAGTGATCCTGAGCTGAAAAATGAGCAAGAACCAATGTGGGAAGGGAGAGACCAGTACTGTTCTATGGGGTGATGGGCTGAAGATGCTGCCCAGTCCTGCACCCCCTAGTTTGCTTTGCTTCTTGGAGCACAGGGAGGCCGCTGAGGGATTGGGGAAGTGATGGTGGTAGTGGCATTGGTACATTTTGCAGTGACCAAATCATGTTTTGAAAAAATCACTCTGGTAATAAAAGCTAACTTTGGGGCTGTAGAGCAGGTGCGCATGGGGAGATTGGCAGAGACTGACAGCCAGGAGAGGGTGGAAACGCTCCACTCCCCAGAAGACGCCTCTTTTTGATCTGTTCTCTCCCTGGTAAGCTGCTTCTAGGAGGCCCTGGCCCTGGGGGTCTGCAAGTGGAAAACTTGACCTTAAGTCAAGGTGATCCCAAGTATGGTGACCCTGAAGGTACCAGTCAGGCAGCATTAACCCCTCAATCACAGCTTCACTCACTCCAGCGAAGAGGCCTGCATGGAGATCCGGAAGGGATGAGCAGCTTGTCCTGAGGCACACAGTAACTTTCTAAAACTTGGTGCGTGATACTTTGGAAATGTTCCACTCACTGGTCAGTATCACCTTTATAGAGAAGTCCGAGAAATACGCTTTGAAATGAAACTTTAATTTCAGTACTTTGAACTTTAAGTACGATCTTAAAAAGGCTAAAGAAAGGCTAGGCCTTTGGTCTAAACCTGAAAGCCCACTGCTTGAGTTTATATGAAGAAACAGCACACCTGGGGAATTCACAAATGCTTTCAATGAGCCTTTCTCTCTTGGGGTCAGTGCCTGCATTTCTAGATTTCATTTCCAGGTGTGACTGGAGAATTTCGGTCTTTACAAAAAGCACGTTTTCCTCTGCTGCTCACTCTGGGCTGCCATCCTTTAGCTCAACCCACAACGCCAGCGCTGAGCCATTGTCCCGGGCACAAGGGAGCGTTCTGTTCTTGACACTGTTCCTGCTGCTCTTGGCTTCCTCGGCAGGTTTCCTGCCCTGGCCATTGCTTTTATAGGGTTTCCCGTACACCTCTGAGCCTGTTTGTGATGTTCCTGGGTTTTACAACTGCATTGTTACTTGTTTATTCTTTTTTCTCTGCCTGTTCCCTTGGGAACAACTGAAAATTCAAACCTTGACCCTAATGTCATTGCTAGAGATTTGAGTTTATATTGCTAATAATTATGCACGTATGTTCCAAAACAACACAAACAGCTCAGATTTCCCAGCATTTTTACTGGAAGATTGAACATGAGAAGTGATATACTGTCAACCAAAGGCAAATGCCATCTGGTACTCACATGGTTTTCTTCCTCTGTGGTTCCAAGGGCAGCACCGTACATTCTTGAGTTTTGACAACTAGGATTCAGAGAGGTGTCTGCATTTCATATTTACAAGACTCTTGTTCGGCCTACAATTTGAATTGATACTCTGTAGGTTGACTCCCTGTGCTAGAAGTTCCAGGCTGGAGGAGCTTGACTTTGAGAGAAGGGAGAGGGCTAGAGGGTGTGGTGATGGCAGATTGGGTTAAACATTTAACACTCACTCCAATCACAGTCTCTTTCCCAAAGGAGCATCATTCTGTCATCTTTAAAGTATGCTGGGTTTAGTCAGTTTGGATACTCAGCAGATTATCAGATGAGTTCTCAAGAATCAGGAAGAAGCCAAGACATTTCACTCAACCCTGGGCCCACTGCCTCAGGGTGGGGGCTGGCAGTGGTGGAGAGGAGGACAGTGTGGTCACCTGTTCTTTTAACCCACTCCACGATGTAGGACAGCCAGGTGGGAAAGGACAATTTTGAGTCAAGCTTCCAAGTATTTGACTGCACAAAGCTAAGGGCAAGAAAGGTTTATTTAACTAAAATGTTTTACTGTTATGTAAATGATATTCTTTCTGGAGTGCATGCTTATAAAGTTTTACAACTTGGAAACTATGCCTCTGACTCCCAAACCCCCTCCCAACACCCAAGTTAT
>RJWH01005926.1:0-64997 GCA_004363575.1 Solenodon paradoxus
GACTTACAAAAGAAACTGTCTTAACTTCATCAATTGTTGCAAGTCCTTAGTAAGGTGACTACTTTGAACAGTTTGATTTTAATAGTCAGAATAATTTGACAGCAACAGTTTGCAGTGGTAGCCTATATATTGGTATTCAATTTTCTGTCTTTTCTGAAAGGTGGTGTTTAAGTTATACACTTTCTAAAATGGAAAAATTGGTTATTTTTTTAAGTTTGAATATTACAGTGATGATTCCATGAAGCTACTACATTCAATTTTTAACCGCTTCAGATGGGCTGATAATGTGAGATACTACCTCTTTATCAGCAATGCATTGGAGTCACACTGCACTACTTTCCATATTCAACAAAACCTCTCTTTGCATAGATACGTGTGCAAACACAGAACATTCATACAGAGACCAGAGGGCCATCAAAGGCAGTTACAGAGACATTAGAGTTCTCTTGTGCCAGGAAAAATAAAATGCCAGGTGTCTCACGGAATTTCAGAACCTGACTTCAAAAGCATGGTACAAGGAGGAAATAAAATTTAGCATGGTGGACTGCTCTACAGGATATACTTGTAAGTACGAGATTCTACACAATAATTGAGGAATATAATGATGTTGATTTGGTATCTATGACTAATGAATGTTTATTTCAACAGCAGGAATATTAGAAGTAGGCAGATTTCTTCTAAAGAAAATAACCTAATAAACTCATGCTTGCTGACCTAGGCTTTCTATACAGTAAAGAACAAGAACCTTTGTCCCCCATGCCTAAACGAAGCATCTGAACAGGGAAGTAAAGGAAATTATTAGTTCTAGAATGTAGTCTTTCATTGTATGTTTTTTCTGTGTGCACATGTGAGTATGTTTAGATAAAGATATATTAAAATCAGATATTTCAGAATTGTTTGTTTCAAAAATTATGCAATGCCAAAGATTAGTTCCATCATTTAATTGGGTGTGTTGATCCTAAGCACGGGTTGTTATAAGATCTATATGAAATAGTGGTCATTTTTATTTTATAGAATTTCTTCACTCCTTAAGGTTATGCCTAAGCACAACTACACAAATATCACTTGCTTTTTTAAAGGCAAGAATGCTGTGGGCTAGAGAAAACATAATCTCACTGAAATGCAAATTGTGCTAGATTTTCTAAATTTTATGTGACATTCTACCTACATCATAAAATGAAAACACTTAAATATGGATATTCAATATGAACAGACAGAAATAATTCACCAATTGCCTATCAGAAAAATAAAAATATCAAAATTTGTGAAGAGGTTCAATTTTACAAAATTCATTTATTTCCATCATTTTGAGGCAGATTTTATTTAAATACAGGAGGAAATTAGACTTCATGTATGGCATAATATATATCCAACTCAATTCATAACTAATGCATTTACAACCACTTTAAGAATCAGACTTATTTTTCTTTAAAACACTGGAGGAAAAATCATTACAGATCTTAACCTGTTCTAAGCACTCTATGCCTGCTTAGACTGTGAAAGTGCATGCTAGTTCTACTAAGACGATATTGGAAAAAATTTCTAAATAGACAAATTAATATATAATGTTCATGCAAGATAAACACCGAATATTTAAACAATGAAAAATATAAATGAAAAGTATAGGAATTATCACAATATCAATCTATGAAATTAACAAAATACTAGATAAGGAATTAATAAATCAAAAATAAGGAAAACCACAATCCAGCACTTATGAAGTGGAAAATTATTTACTTAAAATGTAGGGCAGTGTATTTATAGAAATCTTTGCTAAATATGCATTCCTCAGGAAGCACCCAATAATCTTTTTTGGTTTTTTTTATTATTTTATTTTTAGGACAATGGAATTTTTCTATGTGTCAATCCACCAACATGAGAAAAAATTATTTTTGTTGATCTAAAGCTTTTTGTATTTTTCCAATTTGAATTAATTTTATCATATCAGTTTGGTTCATTCTTTTACAAGACACTCTTTTTGCCAAAATAGAATGGGAGTTCTATGGAATATTTGAGGCCAATTTTACTTTTATCAGCAAATGACCTTGTATACTCTATTTTGAAAGGTATTTTTTAACTGAAGCTTTTCTTAATTGGACTTAATTATAAACAAAATAAATTCAAATTTGCCACTACACTATTTTAGTTAAATTCTAATCCTGAAGAACTATACTTTTAAAAATATTATAATTTATTCTTTTTTGGAATTGCCAAAGATATACTTAAAAATTCTCAGTCGTAAAGATGAAAGTGTTCCATTCTGCCATTCTATATTTTGGTCATATTAAACTGTAGATGCAGATGTATTTGAGATGAGAACTACTGCTGAATGCAAGATTGCAGAAACTTGGTTATTTTGGAAAGCATATGTCCTAAGACTATGAATTATATTTTCTTCATTCTGTCAGATGGAATTCAAAAACTGCCTTGTCTCTTCTCACTTTTAAGGTATGAGAATTTTAATTTCTATTCCTTCATCTGTTTTCCATCTTCCAAAATTAACTTGAAATTATTTGTTTTTCTACCTCCTTATTTAATATACTTTTTCCTTCATGTTTAAGCCTTACGTATTCCAACATATTACAATTTTTTCAGAGTTGGTTGGAAAAAATAATAAATTCAGTTAATCAGGGTCGATCTGTTTATCTGTTCTCTTAATAGAAGTTGGGTACATGTTTGTTAATTTATCTCTGGGCTCCAAAATGAAAGGCATCATGCAGATTCGGGGAGTGTTCTCTAATATTCCAGCAGGTAATCACGCATAGTGATAAAAAAGCCAGAAGTAATCCAAAGAGGAACATGTAAATGTGTGAGGGGACATTCAGTCCCAGAAATCTTCGAAGACTCCAACTTCTGGGCACCCAATGGAGCAGCAGTCCATGTACCCAATAAGCTCCATTTCTTAACAAAATGAAAAACCAAACAACTTCATAAAACAAGACTGTTTTGTTATCTATTCCATATACAATATGTCATATATATGATTATGTTACTGGATGTTTTCTGCAGTTGTTTATGCTTTTATGGCATTATATCTTACTGTTGTTCCACAATTTAATAAATCTGTGAATTTGGGGGTTAGTATACTAAACAATATATAAATAATTACTGATACACGATTATCAAATACATTTAAATAGAACACTTCAGGGAATTTATTGTACAGTAGTTGCGAATATGGTAGAAGTAGAAATAACATTATTTTATATATGTATAGATGTTGATATAATACGTATATTTATATTTCAGTCCTTTTCCAATGTCACCTGACTACTAAACCTCTTAGGCCAAAGAACCTCCCTCTGAATCAGTCTGGTCTATACAGAGGCCTTGCAGGAATTTTAAAAAATAGTCTTTCCACCACAGGAATGAAGGCCCCCTTGGGACTCACAATGTGACAAGGAAGTGTGGGTGGCTCTCAGTCTCTTCTTCCCACCTGGCTTATGTCTCTGAAAAGGACTACCTGTCTCTTTGTACTTAACCGGAAAACTCAGGCAGAGTTTTCACTTCTCCTTTTCCCATTTTGCATTCAAGCAAAATCCTTCTTGGCAGTCCCTTTCCTTCATATTAATACAAATGCCCCAGTGTGTCTGAATACCTCTAGCAGACCCAGTCATTCTGCTAGAACCCCAGCTTCTACGATAATGTGTAAACAGTAGAATATAGAAGTACAGAAACTAATAAATATAAAGGAAGGTTTGCAGGCATGCTGACACATTGGAGAATAGATATGGTTAATTATGAAACTTTATGCAGTCTGAGTTGAAATTTTAAAAGATGAAGGAATGTAGTCTGAATGATTGTGTATTTACTGTACATACAAAAGAGCTTAGGAAATATTTCCTGAATGACAGTGCAAGAAGCTAAAGGAAGGTCAGATTCACTGCAACACAAAATTTTTGTGTACATACATTATTTCTAATCATTACAGTGCTGCTTTAGAAAAAAGGAAATTGAGAATCTAAGAATTGAATGGTATGCCCAAAATCGTATTGCTAATAAGAGCCTGAATGCAAGCATGTGCATTTAGTTTCAGAGACCAGATTTATTTTTATGTAATGAATGCTCTTAGGAGCTGCGGGAACCCCCCAAAATCTGTTACATCTGGAAATTACCTGTTGTGCTAGTGACCTCAGAGGGTGTTGCATACTGACTGCTCTGCTTTTCCAAGTCCGCTAAATTTATTAACAGACATGAATTTTAGTTACAGAAATCACCAATGTGCACGAATAGTATGTCCAATAGATCAAGTGAGGAAACAATGAGATATAAAAACCATTAGGAAAGGTAGAAGCTAAAGAGAAGTCAAGACCCAGAAGACAGGGATGACTAATTTGATAGAGAAGACATGTGAAGGAAGGAAACAATCTAGCATTCTACTACTTAGAAGATAAGCAGAAAGTCGTTGGGTAATCTACATATTAGAGGTAACCACAAGGAGGAAGAGTCATTCATGTAGTTCAGCGTCCAATTATACACAAGGACGGTTATGAACAGTCAGTCAAGCAGCAGCTTTGTGAGTCTCATTACTTCAGTGCAAATCATCTTCGGTTCAATTGTTCATCAGAGTACTAGGTAAAGACCTCAATTACAACTAGCAATAGAGCAGGGCACATAATTAACATGATCCAGAATCTAACTGCATAAACAAACACATCCTTAAAGTACACTCTCCTTTTTACTTAAATTGTTTGAATATATTTGCCATCGAGAGTCATTCTGTGGTATATTTAGTCTTCATCCCTTGATCCTCCTCAGAGTACAGATTTATACAGAAAATGAAGTCCATCAGACCACAGTGCCCATAAGTTCTTATCCTCAAACCTACAAATATACTTAGATCTGCACATATGCTCTCTCCACCCCTTCCAGTGACAAGGAAACAGTGACTTCTTTGTATGCTTATACTTCTCCATATCTTAACCCCCCACATACTTAACTCCAGCTCCTCCTTTTGTCTTAGTAACCTGAAATCCTATTGACTTCTCTTTCTTCTATGTACTCGATCTCTAGCAAGGCCACCATTCACCAGTCTTGGAGTGTGCCAGTCACACTGATTTTAGCCGTCACTAGAGAAATGCAGACCAGAATGATCTGCATAGTCTGTCCCTCCTTCCTTATCATATGTTCTGTTCACAGGTCTTATGAGGAGAAGGAAGGAAGGAAGGAAGGAAGGAAGGAAGGAAGGAAGGAAGGAAGGAAGGAGGGAGGGAGTGGGGGAAGGAGCGGGGGTGGAAAGTAGCCCTGTATTTATTCAGGTCTCCATTTACTCTTATTTCTGCCCTCTCTGCTCCACTGAATCCATTCTCAACAATGTTACTACTGACCTTGTTAACAAATCTGATAGATATTTTTCAGTCTTTTGCTCTCTTAATCTCTCCCCCATTGTTAACACTCAGTTGGCCACTCTTTCATATTTAGTAACACATTCTTTAGTTTCTATGACACCACATTATTCTGATTTTCCTCCTGCAGGCTCCTATTTCTGTCATTCTCCTAAAAGTGTGTGTTCTTCAGTTGTCTTGGGCTGTCTACTTTTCTCAATTTGCTCTCTTCTTGGGTCATCGGTCTTTTTGGTCTCTCTGAAATGTTTTATTAAAGCTGCCCACCTTTACCTTGAGGTTACCTTGAGGTTGGATCTCTCATACAAAATTGTTTCCTTTCCTTCTTCCATCTTCCATAGCAACACATCTACCAGTTCTGATAGTTCTTCCTACAAATAACTAAACTCTATCCCCTTCTCTCCATTCCTGCTGCCACCTCTCTAGTCTAAGGCTTTAACATGCCTACCCTGATCTCCCACCGTCACTCCCTAACTGGTCTTCCAAACACTACCCTCTCCACGCTACAAGTCATCCTACTCACAAACCAGTTTCAAATGTTAACATGCCTATTCCACATTTTAAAACCTTCAGTGATTTTCCAGTTGCTAAGTACTCAATCAATGGTGTGTTAAGCCTAACATGTATGGTATCTACTTAACAGCTTCATATTTTGCCACTTTCTGATAATGAACATCATGAGCACGTTTATTGGTCCAATCTTTCATCTGCATGCTCTCCCTGCCTTACTCTAATGGAGTAATTCCTTTCTAATTCCTTTCATTTCCTCAACTACGACATGACCTGAGTTTGTTCCTTCCCCTTCACTCAGCCCATTGCTGCACATCTGATAGGTTCCACATTGGCCATTACTTTACTGGGACACCTTCTCTAATCTGTCCATATCTGGTTAGGCTCACCTCCTGTGGACTTCTCTACCTCTCTACTCCATCTCTTGAATTTCAACTGCTCATTAGGCAGGAATGAAGGCAAGTAGGTAGGCAGGAAGGAAGAGAGAGGAAGAAGAAATACTTAATATATTTTATTCAGTTGTTCACCTTAGTTCTTCCCCTGGCCCCAGGTGTGACCTCGCGATGTATGTGGACTATGCCTGGTTTAACCCACTAGGCTACTATGGTGTGTCAACATGTACTTACTTTTAAATGATTAAATTACACTAAGCAAATGCTATGTTTCCTTAGAAAAATGAACAGACGGAATTGCTGGATTTGTAAAATGTGCAAAGATGAATCCAAACGACCCCCTTCAAAGTAAGTAGCGTTTAAGTTCTATGGCTATGATAAAGCATACTTATTACATGGTAAGTAGGTACATGTATATTCAACCACTATCTTATTTGCGTATAAGGTCAAATTTGCATTTACACCTGAGAAATCCCACCAGAAGAGCAATCATGCATTACATGGAGGTTCTATTCTTACTATGTATGGTATACACTTGAGAATTTAGCAAGTGAAAAGTTTTTAGAGAGTCTATTACAAATATTGTTAGATTTTTAAACTTTATATTATTAATGTTAAAGCAAGAATCTTTGATCCAACTACTTTCATGGTTTAAACTCTCCATTTACAAAGCACTAGATACCTCTTCCCTCTTTGATGGAAATGAGACTGTAAAGGTAACCAAATGCTTTCCCAGCTCCCAAGCCTTTTCTACATTTTGCCATTTGTCACTTGGATGTGAACAATGACTGTATCTAAAAGGAAAGTTTAATGCCTGAGAAAGAAAAAAAATCACTTTTTTTTTTCCTCACCTAAAGGATTTCCAGGTCAAGGATCCCTGTTAAGTTATGAGGGTGTCTAACCTAGTCCATGTGGAGCCCTCAGATCTAGATAATATTTCCCTACTAAAGTCAGAACTCTGGGCATGCATGCCATGACCCTGAATATGGAAACACACAAAAATGCTTACAAGCTATTTTGTGCAGGAGAGGAGGTTGAGGTGATGGCTGGAGGAGGCAGCAAAAACCAAAGCTCAGCATTTTAATTGACTGCAAAAGGTTGCCAACTGCATGGGTGCATGCAAGGAAGATGAAACAAGATAATTTGGGAACAGCTTCCTAGTCTTCTATTGAAAATTCTGAAGATTTTCACTATCTGGGTTTAAATTTATTTCTACCTACTGTGTAGACCTACCATCAGTGAAGGAGAAGGTCAAAGAGAATTCACAATCATGGCAAGCTGTAGCTAACATTCATTTCATAACTCGATGACCACATTCATGACCTAACTGAAGTCTTACGATAACATTGTGAGATAGATATCATTATATATAATAATTATTATATAATTAATATTACTATTGTATAATTAATAACAAAACTAGGGCTTGGAAAATTTAAGTAAAAAAATGCTACTAAGTATAGGACTAGAATTAGACCCCAGGACTGTTGAACTCCAAGCAATCTTCATCCCTCTTTCCACAGAGACTCGTATCTGTTTACTATGCACTGGCTATCTGTCCAGAAGAAAGAATGGGGCAGGAAACTAGAAAACTTTCTTTAGGAATCCTGGGTAGGTAAGGAGACAAAGGTATTTAGAGTAAGTCTGAAAAGGTCATCTGGATAGCTATGGAACAGCATGAAATTTGGGAGATATTTGGGGAAAAATAAGCAAAAATGGAGTTCAATAAAAACCAAATTTCGTTTTCAACTTCATCCCCAAACGTAATTATTCCAGTCACGTTCTATCGCCATAAATCTCATGAATCTTAACAGCAAAGGAATTCCCTTGCTAATGATTTACCAACATTTGATTTTAAGCTAACCTAAGACAGTGATGGCATTTTCACTTCTGTTGTAGACGTCATTCTTTCCTACTTAATGGGAATGAGGGGCACACATAGGAATGCAATACACCTTGCCTAGTCCCTTCAGTTCACCAAACTGAAAAGGTTATCCTAGGTTACTGTCTTTAAAGCTCTAATAAGAGAAACGAACAATCAGTCAGATATCATTGCATGAAAACGTTATTTTGAAAGCAATCTTAACAGCAATACACTATTAATCCTCAGTACTGATGCAAGCAGTCCATGTAAAATTGGCAGGAGCCATCCAAATTTGTAGAAAACAGGAGATATTTTATTTTTTCGGGGCTCTCAATACTTTTCCATGCTCTACATTATTTTCTAAACTCTTTAGCTAATCTTATTCGATTGTATTAAGAATCTGCTAATACCGATGGCTGTCTCTTCAACACTAATTATTGGACCAGCTATAACAGCATTACATTCAACGAACAGTGCTTATTTGAATCTATAACTCTCTTCAATTATATGCAGTTATTGGAAACAGCAAAATTAGGACTAGATCATAAACTAGATGATAAGGAACACACTGAATATTTTAAAGAAAAAAAGATAAAATGATTTATATGTAAGAAACATAGCCACTTACCAATTAACTTCACAGAGCACACTCAAATGAATAGAAATGAAACCTCAAGTATCTTTCACAGATTCTTTCTAAACATTAAAATTTTTATACTGTTTAAGCTATATGAACTTGAAATTGTATTCAAAGGAACAAAAATTAAAATCTTCAACATTAAAAAAATTACATCAAATAATAGCTTGAGAAAAATACCTAAACATAAAAATGTAAAGTTATGAATGTTAATATATGAATGCATGCAATAAACAAATTTGATGGATGAACTCCAAGATTCCAAGAGATCCACAGGCAAACATTGCTGGTGGTCAAAGCACACAATGCATAGCTCATGTAAAGGTAATTTGGCAATTTGCACCAAGAAAGTAAAAAGTATAGGTCTTTGACCCACTTTTGTTCTACTTCTGTTAATCTCTTAAGAAATCATTCTCATCATGTGGCCATAACAAGCCTAATCACAGCTCAGTTACACTTGGTTTTTAATGGTGAAAAAGAAGAACTAACAAAAATGCTTATTGAGAATAATTATTTAATCTATGGCATGCCCCCTTGTTGGACACTCTAGAGTCACTGTAAAAGATGGTGACTATCAATGATTACATGTATTTACAATTATAAATTATAATACTCTATATGGTTAATTTATATGTGAGGACATATAAAAAGCTTATTAAAGGGGGATATATGTATACAGATATAGACACACGCAAAGTATACACACAAGAACAAACAGAGTACAATTGGCTCTTTGTTAAAAACCACACAAGTACACACATAACAAAAAATAGTTAAAAGAAAGAAATCAAAATATGAATCATGGTAATTTGAACTAGGGAGATTATATAGTGCTATGGGGCCTTTAGCTTTTTAAAATTAATTTTATCATCTATTCATGTTTATACTACTTTTATAATGTTAACAATTTAGAAAGCAAAATCAAATATCCAAGATGACAGGAAGGTAAACATCTATACAGAAATGCACACAACAAGAGGACAATTCTATTTTGACATTATTTTCAAAATAGTGTATTTCTATTTCAGTTCATCAAAATCTTGAGACTATTTCAATGCAATGAGCTCCTCTTGTTTCTTTTCAAAGCCTGACTTTGGAGGAAGTGGTACAGTGGGCCCAGTCTTTTGAAAAGCTGATGGCTACAAAATGTGAGTAGTATGCATGAGTGTGTGTGCACGCTTGTGTCTGTGGCATCTTTGAACAACTAGTCAAGTTTTTTCGTGGGAGTAAAAGGAGGACACTAGATGGTGAATGTATGTTGCGCTTCTCACAGCCATCTACGTGACAATTTGTCACAGTTAAAAAAAGAAAACCTGAAATAGCTTGTCTCATCAACCACCATGATTTTCTTTGGTGTTAATTAAAACAAGATGTGTCACTGTGAATATTCTTTACAAGTATATGTGTAAAATCCCTGGAAAAATATGCTTAAATAGTAACACTTCCCAGAATATACTGCTTTAGCAAAGTCTTCTAAAACTAGGATTTTTTTAAAAAATGAATCATTTGCTGTTCTTAGCGCCTTTAAAAGTAAGAATAAATGTGAGTCTTGACATTCTAAACTCCCCTTCAAAGTTTGCTTCTAACTTCATCAATGTCTGAGTTTACTAGAACTTTATATATGTCCATCAATGGATATATAAGTATCAATGTTCAGATGGTCTAGTGAAAGATAATAGCAATGACTATGAGAGAGAGAAAGCCACAGTCTTAAAGCAAGAAATATGAACAAATATGTGCATTCATGTGAGCAGTCAATGGTGATTGGGGTAGAAAACTGGAAGGTTGTAAAAAATATAAATACTAGAAGACTGGTACAGAAAAATACGTAGGGAGTACTCAAAGAAAATTCAGTTTGCTGAATTTGGTAGTTATTTTTTTAATGGCATTTGCTACCTTCAATATTTATTAATTTTTGCCTATACACCTCTTTTTTGAGATTCCTTGTTACCTTTTCTGTGAATGTTCCATCTGTTTATACCTATTGACTGTGGACAAGGAGTTGTTTGTGCTACTTGATGTGTTAATTAGTAGGATGTATGTTGTTTATTTTGGTCAGGGGTTATGATACTTCGTATTCCTCCTGGTGTTGCTATGCTTTGGGGACACAGCCTGTTCTTCCTGATCCCAGAAGGAAATAGAGTTTCTGTCAGAATTCCCTCTTGGTGTAGGGACAGCTGTTACTACCAGGTCCAGAGGCCAATGGCAGGAGATGAGACCTCAAGTCTTCGTTTACTGAAACACCTTCATCAACCCTTCTGGCAATAATTTCATGGCTCTCCCAGGGCTGGGACCATGCCCCTCAGGCTTGGGTCACTAGCTTTACTCCTACCTTTTGTCACGGGCATTCCTAAGTAGTATTTGAATTCACAATTTCTTTCTTTGATGTAATTGCCACTACCTTACACTGTTTAACTATTCCTCATAGTTTGGAAACCAGTTTGCCAGCATGATTACAAATATATATGTACATATATATAAATATATGGTCAATATCAGGACATTAGAATGGAATGAAAAGACAAAAATATGTGTTCAGGGGGTTATATTGATTTATCATGTGTTAATAATTTGAGTTTCAGTACAAAACCTCTGTAATCATGTTTTACAATATTTCCAGATCAATCTTCCTCTTGGCCTTGTATATTCTTCATCTGTAAGTGGCGATAACATCACCTCTCTTTTCAGTATGATTGTGCAGATTAAATATAAAACACCTAGCTCCATGCATGATATAGATCAGGCACACAATAATTGTTTGTTTTTATTAATAATGAAGTGCATTTCTCTGAGTAGCCTTCCTCTTTCTCTGATGTCTACCAAAAAGTCAGAATCTGCTATTTAGGACTCTCTAGCCCCAAACCCAAATTTGTAAAATGTATCTCTAGCTCTGTCACTTCAGTATCATGTCCTTCCATTGATGGAACTGGTGTCCAGTGTTGTACATCTGTGACTCTCCAGCTCCATGCTTTTGTGACAGTCCTGTATCCTCCATTTACTCTGCACATCCTGGAAAGCAAAATACAACTTTCACCATTTCTGCGAAAAGTCTTTTTACCTCTAGTTTGGTTGTATCGTTATTTATTCCACTTCAAATGACACTATTGTGTGTATTGATGTTTTCTCACTTGCTTGTAAATTCCCTGAGACCACACTTAACTTCCCTTTCACTTTTAATCCCCTTGCCCCCAAGACTAAAAATGCACTGTGCATGGCCATGTAGTAAATGTTCAATATAAATACAAGACAAATAATAGTGAGAAAAGATCCAACATCAAACCATATTATATAAGAGATTCTGTTCCAATCCTGGAGGTTTAATAAACAAAGCAAATAAATTAATTACTTCATAATCTCAAATGGGAGCCTAGTTAGAATTAGCAATTTAGATATCTAGACTCAGAAGAGCAAGTCTTTATAGAAAAGATGAAAAGAGGAAGACATGTGCTGCTCTTTATAAAAACCAGCAAACATGGGTTATTAATCTTACCAGAAATTAAACTACTATAAAATTCACGTAAAAATTCAACAATCTCATAATTAAAAAGTTATTTTACTTTATGGATCATCTAATCAGAAAGATAAATTTAAGAACATAAACATTAAACTTGCTAGAGAATAAAGTGTACTTAATCATTAACAAAGAATACTAGCAAAAAGCAGATGCCTCTTTCTACCTTCATGAAAGGACTGTTTCTAATTCTAAGAATATTCAGTTCACAAACTCACCTGGGAAAGAAATGTATAAAGCTGGATCTCCGTAGATGAACAGAAATCGATTTAGGAGATGTTTGCTAGAGAGCCATTAAGTCAATGCCCTCACAATAGAGTTTTAAATTCAACTTCCTAGCAGGAAAACAGGAGTCAACAAACACTTAAAAATATTAGCATGGCCAAATGAAGACATTAATCAGAAATTAAGAATATAGGTAACTAGATGCTCTCTAAATACTATTTAATGGATACACAAATTATGTTTTTAAAAACAATGTGTACATTTGCTCAATATATATACATAGTCAGTAAGTATTAAGCACTTTTAAGGTACCAGACAACGATACTTTTTCAAGTACTAGGTACTTTAGAAAATATCCCATGTGCCCATGCAACACATAAAAATCATAGAAAAAATTTAAGAGTTTTTTTTTTTTTTTCGGAAACTAAAACTCTTTTAAATGGGAAAAGGGAAGCTTGCCATTTATGGCAAATTGGGTAAAGTAGGAAGTGCTCATTGAAGCAACTTCTAGTAAGTAGTACTTTGAATGGAATTCCAAAGTAAGTCATAAACATTTCTTTTTATTTAAATAATAGCCTTTGACAAAAATTTTCACCGAAGTCTGCATATGGAAATGACTAGCAGTATATTTAACACTTCTAGGGTATAGTTTTCTAAAGCACATCTTTCCCTTAAGGAATCTGTTGTCACAATGAACAAGCAGAAGTCACATTGAACAAGCAGAAGTAAGCTGAAGGCAAAGAAAAACATACACACATTATTTCTTTAAAATAATATTATATTTAATAAATATAAATAAATAAATAAATAAATATAAATAAAATAATATTACTTGCAAAGTCCTGTTAGCATAGCCCTATAGAAATCAGTACTTAGAATATATCAAGATAGTGCATGCATAACCTGTAGTCTAGTGGTTTAGTTCATCAGGTTTAGTCCACGTGCATCCCATGGTCTCCAGTTCAAGACCCAGACCCTCGTAAACAACCAAGATGAAAAACGAAATAAAATAAATAAAATGCTTCTTCTTCCTCTCTCTTCCTGACTGTCTGCCTACTCACCTTTATACCTGTCTGTACCTCTCCTTTAAAAGAAAAAGAAAGGGAGGAAAGGAAGGAAGGAAGGAAGGAAGGAAATGAAGTATAGCTTATGACTGTAGTTCAATATGTACCTATAAAGTGTCAAATGTTGAGGCTGAAAACCAGAGGACTGTCTAGATGCCCAAAGAAGTGCTAAGAATAAAAAATTCCTGAGTTGTAGCTGGTACATTGTGGATTGTGGACTCTCAACAGTGAAGCAGTCATTGAGACTGTACTCAGGGAAATTAATTCCTTGGGCGAGGAGGGTACCTGTCCAATAGATAGCTCAAGGGTTCCCTGAGGCATTAGTAATTAAAGAAAGATAGAACCCAGGCACCCCATAGCAGTTTGAGAACAACTGTAAGGTCTAGAAGTAGCAGGCACCTAACAGAGACCTAGCGTGTATGTGCTTAAGGGTACAAGAGGTGGGGAGTAATAGCAGACTTTTCTGGCAAAGATTCTCCCAAGAGGTGATCTGGGACTTAAATGACCCAGATTGTTGTAGAATATAGTAAGGAGTTCTGACTGAATGTCTTTCAAAGATCAGGAATAGTTTCAGAAGAAGGGCATACAGTAGAGAGAAATGAAAGCTTCTTTCAGTGAAGAGCTATAGTGTGTAGGTTTCCTCAGATTTGGTGTGAAAACCGATCTCAGTTAAAAATCTGCAATGAATTAAGCAGAAACTACTCTGAAAATTATCCAAGTCTACAAATGATAGAAAGTCCTCCAAGTTTCCAAACACCCAAGTGTTTAGGAAAGAATTAAATCATACTCAAATAGATATAGAAGTATTAATAAGTGTTTAAGTGGATCAGAAAAATTGTTTTCTGAGCTGTCATTTCCCTGTAAAACTGAGAATCACCAAAATTTTTCCTTTTATATCTATCCCAAATATGGCACAGTATCCCAAAATATCATCAAAGTGCTAAGCATCACTAAGATGACAAATGGAAAGAAAATGTGGGTATTTCTGATGGTTAAACCTAGTATAAATGTGTATTTCTGATGGTTAAATCTAGTAGTAATAAAAAAAAAGATATGGAAGCACGCATCTGAAATAACATGGGACCAACAATCACCTAAAATCAAGGACTTCCAAACTAAAAGGATCAAGACTAAAAATGAATCAAAATTTAAACTGATTAATCAAAGTTTAATTTTTTAATTTTGTTAAAACATCAGAATATAAAGCCAGGAAAAAAATGCAGAAATTTTATACATTATGTATTGCCCAAATCCCAAAAGATGATGGTAGAGTTTGCCTACTGGTAACTGAGTAAAATATGTTCAATGTAAATAAAAACAATTTCAGTAAAACTGCACCTAATAAGCTTGCATGTTACATTCAATCCTCCGTGTATCTGGCAGCCCTCCCAAGTCCTTAACAGTGGGGTGAAGAGGTCTGCAAGGTTGATGTGCTCAGCTCATATGCTCCCTCTAGAGGGGGAAGATAGACAAACAAGCAAACAAATTAATGAATAAATTAATTCCAGAAAGAGAGGGCTTTGAAGAAAACAAAACATGGCAGTACGATAAACTTAGGCAGGTGCAAGAGGGCAATTCAATTGGATTAGAGACGAACTGTCAGAAGAATTTAGATCCAAATGATGAGAAGCAGCTAGTCATGCTGAGGCCTGAGAACAGAGTGGCCCAAGCAGAGGCAAGCATGTTCAAAAGTTTTAGTGCCTTCAAATAACAGAAAGAAGTTCAACATGACAAGAGTACAGGGTTGTATAAGCCACTTGAATGACCCTAAACTGCAGAATAACAAGAGTTAATGTGCATTTAAAAGATCTCCTTGGTTCTCTTCTGAAGAAAAGACTCAGAAGGCTATCACAATAAACCAGGTACTTCTGCACTCAAGTGGAAAGACAAAGATAGATGTAATTAGTATACAGATGCCAATCAAAACCATGGGATTATGAGATCACTTGGAGGGAAGTTTCAGAAGAGGGGAACTGAGATCCAGAGATAGAACTTAGGTTCAGGTTAACAGTTCTAATTCCAGAGAAGAGAAAGAGTCAGCCTAGGAGAGAGAAAAGGAACATCAGGTCTGAGTTAAGGATGACCAAACTGCATATCATTATGGAAGGCAAAGAACAGAGCATTTCAGGAAAGGAGCTGTGAAATGTATCAAAGCCTTCTGAGAAGTCAAGTTAGATGAGGAAAGAAAATTGATCACAGGTGCCTGGACAAAATCAGTTCAGCGATGTGGGAGAGATGGATATGGAAAGAGAAAGTAAGGCAGATAATGGAGAGAACTAGTTTTCTTAAGTTTTGCTGTGGAGGTCATCAGAGAGAATAGATACTGGAAGGGGTATGAGGTCTGTCCGTCCTTCGAGTAAAGATTCAATCATTGTACCTGCTTTACTGGGGAAATAAGGCAGCGCATTTATAGACCATGGTAACTATTTCAGAGGAAGAAACTGATGATTTGGAAGAGAATGTGGACAATTTTAAGAGCAATGGAGAAATACACGGCAACAGGGAGAGCAAAATTGGGTGGAAGCCAAAAAAATAGTTGTTTAAACAGCCAAAAAAGAGCCCCTATCTCTCAGGAGGAAAATTAGGAAAGGCAGGTACATATAGAGGAAGGTGGATTGATTTAATGGAGGGAAGATGAGGAACTTACCCCTTGATTTAATCTGTGTTCCCAGCCAAATGTGAGGCACAGTCATCAGCAAAACACTGAAGAGAGGATGTGTTAGCATTTTTAAAAGGTAAAAGATATAAAATAGTTTCCAGAGATTTAGAGAACTGTGATATCAAGGGAGGACAGTAGAATAGCTAGGCAATATTGCATATCCATTTAAAATATACAGTTAGAATTTCAAGAGGGAGCACAGCTGTGTATTTTTTGATGGTTTGCTCAGGGTGTGTTCCACATGACACAGAGCAGACACATGGTCAGGTCATTCTTGGTTGGTAAGTCTTCTAAATCACACTGAGTTTGCATCAGTTTTTTTAATTTTGTGTAAAGCTTCCTTGAATGAACTGTATACTATCCTGCCTTTCTAAAGGATCAGACTCAGCCTGCATACGACCTTGGGAATGCTAGGTTCCACAGTGTAGGATTATCAACCCAGCGAAGGCAGCTCTGCCTGGAGGAACGTGGGCTGGTACATGGTCATCCTCAGCACAGCACAGCAACACCAGAACTTACTCATAACAATGTTTTTGCCTCACATGCATGCTGCTCCCAGAAGCACAGCCATTTCTCTGTTCTCTTTATCTGTGGGAGTCCCTGTGATTGGCAGCTTCCTACGCTGTCATTATTCTACTCTGCCACCCTACAGTTGCCATGGTTCCCTCCTCCAAACCTTAAATTACCACCAACACGACCCACCTCAGAGCTCTTTCTGTGTTTAACATTTCATGCACTTCTTAACCTTGTAGGGAAAAAAATAAAATAAAATCTGGCCCTTTATAGACATTTTTGTTAGTTTCTTTCAGTCTCGCTCTCAGAAAATGAAAAAGTAATAACATGTTGGTTATAATCCTCTGGCCTTCGGTGCTTCCTAGATGAATAATTAAAGCCTGAATCTTCACTATTCAGAACCTGTAGAGTCTCTTTAAAATGCACATGCATGAGGGATCCAAAAGATTGGGTTGACAAACATTTGAATATTTAGTACCTGTGATATACCAGGTAGTGTGCAGGCACTGGGTGTATGAAGACCAATAAACTGCAGTCCTCATACTCTAAGGGTTTGAAAGTGAGTGGGAGAGTAGTAACAGTAAACCAAGAAACATAATAGACTATCATATAGCAAGAGAACTGTAATTAAAATAAATATGCAGTAAGTATTATCTGTTGATTGACAGGAAGTACTTATCAAATCTGGAGGGTCAGATCATTTTTTCCAGAAACTGAGACATGTAAGCTGAGTCTTAACTCAGCATGTCATGCCTGCCACACAGACGGAACTTTATATACAAAAGCATGAGGGTGACACATTGTTTGGCCAGTAACAGCAAGACTGGAACAGACTGTCCAGTAGTGACAAGAGACGTGGCTGGAGATAGAAGAAGTGCTATATACTAATGGGCTCGGTAGGTGCAGCCAAAAGTGCAGATCTTTACCATTATTAAGACAATGGGGAGAGTGTACAGGTTATAAAGGGTCGTGGTCAGACTTTTTTTTTTAGAGATTGTTTTTTCTAATGAGAATGCAGAAAAGATTGAAAGTAGCATCCGACAGATGAACTGAGACGTTTTCAGATTAGATGCTTATGAAAATTCCCCAAACAAACTAATGTGTAAAAGGACAAGAGATAATGCAATAACTCTAAAAGAGAGTGTCTTTAATATATAGAGATCCTAAAAGAGCAAAAGAAAAGGAAAAAGATTTTAAATTTACTGAAATAAGTGGTCAGTAAGAGAAAAAATGTTTAAGCATTGGCATTTTAAAACACAAATTAAATAATTACAAGTCAGTGTTGCTGGTAAGAAAGAATGAAATCTTTCTGAAAACAATTTTATAAAAGGAGTCTCCAAAAATATTACATCATCGATTTAGGAATTCCACACCTTTAAATTAGTTCTAAGAAATAATTAAAGCTGCAAAGATTGATAAACCAAAATGTTCATTATAGAACAACTTATAACATAAAGAGAAGAAATAATCTAAATATTTCATAATAGTAAATTACCTGAAAATATTACACTTTATCCCT
The DNA here is from genome assembly GCA_004363575.1 of Solenodon paradoxus. Classification (NCBI taxonomy): domain Eukaryota; kingdom Metazoa; phylum Chordata; class Mammalia; order Eulipotyphla; family Solenodontidae; genus Solenodon; species Solenodon paradoxus. Next base: position 18,237 of record RJWH01005926.1, read on the forward strand.
GATATGGGCAGTTATACAACCCTTAGAATTAAAAAAGATGTTATTACATGATATTAAGTATGAAAAAGTAATACAAAATTACTTTCACAGTATAATGCCAATAAGGTAGCATGTGTGTTTATGTAGATTAATAAATACTAGTTAGGTCATTAAACATGAACAAAGAACTGAGAAAATAAAAGAAAAATACATTAAATTATTCATCATGGTTATTATCTTTATTTGATGTTTTCTGTGTTTAAAAATAATTTGTAGTACCTTAAGCTACTTTTTTAATAATACTATCCTAAAAAGAAGTTAGGAGAGTCCCAGAAATGATTAATATCATAGAATCCAAGGCAGAGAAATGTAATGAAACAAAAGATTTACTTTAAAATTTTGCACAGAAGTTGACAGATTATGGAATTCATTAGCCCCAGTGGTATAGATTAAAAATAAAATGGCTCTTAAATTGTTTTCAACACATTTCTAATGGAAGAATGCAATATAGCTCGTTTTAGGGTTTAGTGCACAGTGTGAACCTTATCACCTTACAAATGACAGTTCTGGAACAGATGAGCCACTGTTCTGCCTCCACCAAGGGGAATCTCGTGTTCCCCTTCAGAATCTAGATACTGGTATGTGTCACCATGTGTGTTACAGAAATACTAATTTCAGTGACTAATTTAAAAGTACGTACTAGAGAGTCCCATAGACACCACTCTCACTTTTTCAAGGAAAAGACACTGTATGATGTAAGTCATATTTTCAATGAAATGAACTATTCTGTGATTTATCCCCATTCACACTGTCCAAGCAGAGTCACTGTCTCTTGAGCATAACGCTCAGGAGTAAGTATCACTTAAAGCTTCCAAATGGGCTACATTGCTGATTTAGAAAAGCCTTTTCCACCTTATCATTCCCTTGTTGCATGAGTCAACAGAAATTTCTAAACAGAGAAATTCAGTTCTGACTTTAATAATGACTAAGATTCCTGGAACATTTTTATACAAATGCATTTTCAGTTGTTTACTTGACTAACATAAAAACTACCCTAATGTAGATAAGAATTATACAATACACAGCAATCATGTGAATCTACTCATTCTCCACACCCAGAATCACATCTGAAATATCAGGTAGGTTCAAAAGGTTCAGATCAGCTTTCACTAGTTTGTGATAAAATCCCGGTAATTTGCAAGAAATTTTCATTTCTTGTTCATGTTATACAACAGGGGTCAACTGCAGCTGTGTTCATTGTCTTCATTCAGGTTTTCAGGCTAAAGGAGCAGCTCTTTTCCAGAGAGAGTCCTTCTTATGACTGGGGAGGACAATGGCAGAAGCACCTGTGGTCCTTGCTTGGAACTGTATGTGGCACTTTGCACGTATCTCACTAGCTAACACACATCCAATAGGCAAGGCTGATAAGTGGGACACAAGAAGGTGAGGAAATAACATAACAAAATACAATATATCACATCGAGAATCTAAAGACAGTACCTGACATATAATGCCTTGACTTTAGGATTTTGCAACTTTATGATGATGTGAAAGCAAAATGCATTCAGTAGAAACCAAAGTATGACACTTTCATGTGATGCTGGATAGCAGCAGGGACAGCACCTTCTGGTCAGTATTTTCAATTTATGACATTTTCAATGTTCAGTGGGGTTATTGGGATATAATCCAATAACCAAGGACAATGGTTTAATCAGCAAAGGACTAGAGTGTGTTGACAATTGCTGAACCATTTGGCCAGCCCAAAAAGAAGCAGGGATCCTTCCAGTCAATGCGGGGGAAGGTTAGAGACCCTAGATACAGATGCAGGCACGTTCAGGGATGAGAATCTATAAAAATTTTACTATGCAACTAAGCTAAATATAAATATACACTCAAATTCAAAATACTATAACATGGAATCTAATATTGGTTTACAAATTATCTCCCTACCCTCATTCACTTAGTCCATCCAAGAAGTCCAGTTACTAAGTCTTATTCCAGAATCTGTAGGTTGTATGATATCTCATTTTTCCTGTTATATAAGTTATTTCTTTTAGGGTCCTTATTTTCTGTGCCTAATGAATCACCTAGTCAGGATTCCTCTATAAGTACAAAGTACACCAATGGCTTTTTATTTCCTTAAACAAAACTTTCTTTCAATACGGACTGCATATTATTGGCTTCAGCTTTATTTTTTAAGTAAAAATTTTTGTTTTGATTTTTGTTTTGATTTGTTTTTTTAGTTTGTCGACCCATTCATCTATTTCTCCAACAGAAGCAACTGCTACTTCTTTATACTCTGACCCCAGATTTCTGTGACTATAATGAGCCACATTTTAAAGTTACTGTGGTGTGAAAATAAATTTTTGGTTTGAAATCTAAGTTAAAACCTATTCCCTCATTGGGTAAAAAAATCTAATTCATGCCATGCTTATATAAGCTCTAACCCCATCTCATCTGTCCTCCCAAGTCAGGTCATATTCCTTTTTTTAACATATCTCACACAATGTCATAAGAACTGCAGTTGTTCACATGTGATAATAATAATGCTCTAATTTAGGACATTCATAGGCTGGCACATTTCTAGCAGATTGCCAGCTTTCTTCAGCCTAATGCCTCCTTAGAAAGGATCTGTCTCTGAGTTCTTTCTATTGAATACAAAATACCTTGCTATCTTTCTTTTTTATTTTATTTTTTATTATTATTGAAGGGATATTACATTTTGACATTGACTTGTTTTGAGGTACACATAGTGACATTTTTACATTTACAAATAGCATAGTAGATTCACTAATATTCCTCCCTTTTTTTTTTCCCTTCATTTATACTTCATTCCATTTCCCCAACCCTTACCCCATCACTTCCATACCTCCTGATTTGCCTTTTTCTGTCTCATCTCTAAGAGTCCATAGTTGTTTGGAGTATGTTCTCTCTCTCTCTCTCTCTCTCTCTCTCTCTCTCTCTCTCTCTCTCTCTCTCTCTCTCTCTCTCTCTCTCTTCCTCCCTCCCCCTCCCCATTTTTAGTGTTGTTTAATTTGACATTTATTTGTTTTCTCCTTACCTATCCCTATCATATGAGCACTATCATACAATGTCTGCCCTTCTCCTTCTGGCTTATCTTGCTAAGCATAATTCTCTCAAAGTCCATCCACGTTGTTGCAAATGGCAGGATCTCCCCCTTTTGTTGACTGCATAGTATTCCATTGTGTATATGTTCCACATTTTCTTTATCCACTCCTCTGTTGATGAGCATTTAGGTAGTTTCCAGCTCTTAGCTATTGCGAATTGTGCTGCAGTGAACATGGGGGTGTATATATCTCTTCAGAAAAGTGTTTTTGTGTCTTTGGGGTAAATGCCCAGTAGGAGAATATGGAATTTTCATTCTCAATTCTTTGAAGACTCTCCATATTGCTTTCCAGAATGGCTGCACCACTTTACATTACCAACAACAGTGATTTAGAGTTCCATTTTCTCTACATCCTCTCCAGCACTTATTATTTCCATTTTTTTTCTAATAGCCATTCTTACCAATATGAGGTGATATCTCATCATTGTATTGATTAGCATTTCCCCGATGACAAGAGACACAGAACATCTTTTCATGAACCTGTTGGCTATTTGTATGTCTTCCTGGGAGATATGTCTGTTAAGGTCATCAGTCCATTCTTTTTATTGGATTGCTTGTATTTTTGTTGTCCGATTTTTTAATTCTTGTATATCTTAGATATTGACCCCTTATCTGATGTGTGAGAGGCAAATATCTTTTCCCATTCAGCTGAATGCCTTTTGTTTTTATGCGAGTTTCTTTTGTTGAGTAGAAACTTTTCAGTTGTATGTAATCCCACTTGTTTATTTTGGATTTTATTCGCCTTGTAATGAGAGTTAAGTTTCCAAAGATATCTCTTAGGTCTATGTCTAATAATGTTTTGCCTCCATTCTCTTGCATGTGTTTGATGGTTTCTGGTCTTACGTCTAGGTCTTTAACCCATTTTGAGTTAATTTTTGTGTATGGTGTTAGGTAATGGTCTAGTTTCAACTTTTGCATGTGACCGTCCAGTTCTCCCAGAATCATTTATTAAAGAGGCTGTCCTTGTGCTGTTATATGTTTTTGGCTCCTTTGTCAAAAATGTGGTGTCCATATAGATGTGGATTTATTTCTGGACTTTCAATTTCTATTCCATTGATCTGTCTTTCTGCTTTTATACCAGTACCATGTTGTTTTAATTATTATTGCTTTGTAGTAGAGTTTGAAGGCAGGGAGCATGACTCCTCCATTCTTATTTTTTTTCTTGAGGAATTTTTTTGCTATCCTGCATTGTTTGTTGTTCCAGATAAATTTCACTATTTTGTGTTCTACATCTGTGAAGAATGTTTTTGGAATTTTGATGGGGGTAGCACTGAATATATATACTGCCTTGGGCAGTATGGCCATTTGGATTATGTTGATTCTTCTAATCCATGAGCATGGAATATCTTTCCATTTCTTTTTGTCATCTTCTATTTCTTTTAGCAATGTCCTAAAGTTCTCATAGTATAAGGTCCTTCACCTCTTTGGTTAGGCTTATTCCAAGGTATTTCTTTTTTTTTTTTTTTTTTTTTTTTTTTTTTTTTTTTTTTTTTTTTTTTTTTTTTTTTTTTTTTTTTTTTTTTTTTTTTGGTTTTTTCCAAGGTTTTTTTTTTTTTTTTTTTTTTTTTTTTGATGCAATTGTAAACAGTATTGTTTTCTGCAGTTCTCTTTCTGCATTTTCATTATTGGCATAAATGCAACAGATTTTTAATATTAATTTTTTAGCTTGCCACTTTACTATATTTGTTTATTGTTTCTAGTAGCTTTTTACTTGATTCTTTGGGGTTCTCTATGTATATTATCATGTCATCTGTGAAAAGTGATAGTTTCACTTCTTCTTTTCCTATTTGGATACCTTTTATGTCTTTTTTTCTTGTCTACTTGCATTGACCAGAATCTCCAGCACTATATTGAATAGTAATGGTGAGAGGGGACATCCTTGTCTTGTCCCTGATCTAAGGAGAAAAGTTTTCAGTTTTTCTCTGTTGAATACAATGTTGGCTGTAGGCTTGTCATATATAGACTTGTCATATGTCGAACCATCCTTGCATCCCTGGAATAAATCCTATTCAGTCATGGTTTATGGCTCTTTTTATATGTTGTTGAATTTGATTTGCTACTGTTTTGTTGAGAATTTTTGAGTCAGTATTCAGTAATGATAGCAGTCTATAGTTTTCTTTTTTTGGTGCAGTCTTTATCTGGTTTTTGGAATCAGCAAAATATTGGTATCATAAAAAGTGTTTGGAAGTTTTCCATCTTCTTTCATTTTTGGAACAGTTTAAGGAGGATTGGAATTTAATCTTCTTTAAATGCTTTGTAGAATTCGCTAGTGAAAGCATCTGGTCCAGGACTTTTGTTTTGGGGAAGGTTTTTGATCACTGTTTCTATTTCCTTGCTTGTGATTGATCTGTTCATGATTTCTAGTTCTTCTTGGTTTAGTTTTGGGATATTGTACATTCCAGAAATGTGTCCATTTCTTCTAGGTTATTCTGCTTGTTTTCATATAGTTGTACATAGTATTCTCATATTCCTCTTTATTTCTGTTGACTGTTGTGAGTATTCTTTTTCATTTTTTATTCTATTTATTTGTGTTTTCTCCTCTTTTTTATGTGTCTGGCTAGTGGTCTATTTTGTTTATTCTTTCAAAAAACCAACTTTTGGATTCATTGATTTTTTTAATAATCTTTCTGATTCATATTTCATTGATTTCTGATCTACTCTTTATTATTTCCTTCCTTCTGTTAGATTTAAGCTTCTGTTTTTCTGCTTTTTCTAGTTCCTTGAGGTGATGGCTTAGGTTTTTTATCTGTGATTCCTTCTGTTTTCTGAGGATAGGGTTGTATCACTATAAATTTCCCTCTTATTACTGCTTTTGCTGCATCCCATAGATTCTGATATGTCATTTCTTCATTTTCGTTTGATTCCAGATATTTTTAATGTCTTCCTTAATTTCTTCTTTTACCCACTTGTTGCTCAACAATATATTCTTTATTCTCCACTCTTGTGGTTCTCCTCTCTTACTCCTACTGTTTGATCTCTAGTTTGATATCATTGTGATCTGAAAAGATGCTAGATATGATTTCAATCTTTGAAAATTTACTGAGACTTGTTTTGTTTCCCAACATAAGGTCTATGCTTGAGAATGTTCCATGAGCACTTGAGAAGAATATGTAGTCTATAGTTTTTCGGTGAAGTACTCTATATATGTCTATTAGGTCAAGCTGTTCTATTTTGTCTTTTAAATATCTTGTTTCTTTGTTGATTCTCTGTCTGGATAATCTGGCTTTTACTGAAAGAGGAGTACTGAAGTCCCCTACTATTATTGTGTTGTTGTCAATATCTCTATTTAGATCTGTCAATATTTGCTTGATATATTTGGGCGCCTTAATGTTAATAAGTGTTAAGTCATTTTGTTGTATCACACTCTTTATCATTATATAATGTCCATCTTTATCTTTTTACTTTTCTTTGGTTGAAATACTACCTTATCTGATATGAGTATAGCTGTTCCTATTCTTTTGGATTTGGCATTAGATTGGAGTACCATTTTCCATCCATCTACTTTAAGCCATTGCTTGTCTCTTGACCTGAGATGAATTTCTTGTAGACAACATACAGTCGGGTTAAGTCGTTTAGCAACTCTGTGCCTTTCGATTGGCAAGTTCAATCCATTTATATTTACAGTAATTATTGACATTTGAGAACTTGCTGCTGTCATTTTGATTTTTTTTTTTTTTTTGGTTATGTTAATCTGTTACTTGGTTATATTTTTGTGAGTTTTTCCTCTTTGGTTTAGCTAGTAGGGTCTCTTTTAACATTTTTTGTAGAGGCTGTCTCATGGTTGCAAACTCTCTTAGCTTTTGTTTGTTAGGAAAAATCTTATTTTCTCCCTCAAATTTGAAAAGAGGTTTTCAGGATATAGTATTCTTAGCTGGCATTTCTTGTCCTGAGTATTTTGAAGACATCATTCCATTCTCTTCTAACTTGAAGAGTTTCTGCTGATGAGTTTGAGGTTAGCCTGATAGGAGTGCCTTGATATGTTATCTGCCTTTTTTCCCTGGCCACCTTTAGAATTCTTTGTCTTGGATTTTTGATGGCTTCACAACTATGTGTCTTGGTGTAGCATTTTTAGGATTTATGTAATTGGGTGTTCTGCTTGTTTCATTGATTTGTATGTTCATTACCTGTTCTGGATTTGGGAAGTTTTCAGCCATTATTGCCTTGAAGATGTTCTCGGTTCCTCTCTTTTTCTCTTCGCCTACTGGGATACCCAGTATTCTACTGTTGTTTGATGGTGTCAGATAGTTCTCTGAGTGTTTCCTCATTTATTTATCTATTTATTTATTCTTGCATTTAATTTCTCTTTCTTCTTCTTGTCTCCTTTCTGCATTATTATCCTCTATATCACTAATCCTTTCATCCATTTGGGTTATTCTGGTTTCGTAGCTTTCTATATTATTCTGAGTTTCTTGAATTATCTCCTTCAAATCCTGTGTTCCTGTTAGGTTTTTGCTTGTTTGTTTGTTTTGCTTTGTTTTTATTTTTGTTTGTTTTTGTTTTTTTTGTAGAGCTTCAATCTCTGCCTGTTGGTAGAGCTCTTTGCTTTGTTTATCTGAATTTTCTTTTGATTCTCTGAATTTCTTTAAGATTGCAGACTTGAATTCTTTATCTGTTACAAAAAACTATTCTTCCATATCTTCAAAGTTAATTTCCCATGATCATTTTGTTGTGATTCCATTTCCTGATGTTTCAGGATGTGTTGTGGCTTTGGGTACTTTTTTCCCCACGATTTGGGATTTTGTTGATCTGCTCATTTGTTTGTTTTCATTTCTACCAGGGGGAATTCTATTTCTGTTTTATTTTGAATTTTTGATTCTTAAAGCTTCCATAGTGTGTCTTGCTGTGTCAGGGAGTGATGATGGCTGATGGGTGAGAGTGGGCATAGGGTTGGTGGTCATCTGTGAGCATGTAATTTTGCCACCTGATGGTGGGAGGGAGGTAGATTTGTTTTGTTGGTAGAACTCTGCTGGCTGGGGCTATGTGACTTGAGTCTGCTGTCTGTGCTTATGTCCCTTGTATTCACCAAACCATCAGGGTCAAGTCCTTTCCACGGGCTGTTCTTCCAGGGTCTTAGCTACTGAATCCCGATTCCCAAGGGGTCCAAGCCCTCAGGTGTGTAGAGGAGGGCGTGCAGCACCTGTATGATCCTGTTCTTTCAGTCTCCAATTTTCTCCTTCTGGACTTTTTCTAGTCAAGAGTTGCTGGCAGTGTTCACCAAGACCCCTCCCCTGCACAGTTTGACTCAGGTTTGCAGCTTCCTGCTCTGTCTGAATTCACACTGCTAAAGGTTAAGGAGACTGCCTGTGCTCTTCTGTCCAAGAGGGCAAGGCAGCAACTGGATCATTGCTTTCTTCTAACCCCAGGCATATGAATCAAAGTCCACGTACTTTTACCACAGGTAGACTCCCGTTTCAGTGGTTCCCCTTTGTTAATCAAGAGTTGCCAGCAGTATTCACCACGGCCCCTCCCTCGCTCAGTTTGACTCAGGCTTGTGGCTCCCTGCTCTGTCTGAGTTTGCACCACTAGAGCTCAGCGGGGCTGCCCCTGCAGTCTGCGCTGGGAGAAGAGACCTCAGCAGCAGGATTCTACTATCTCAAACCCCGGGTGGATGCTGGAGGTCACCATGACTGTTTTACACTCTTTAGAATGTCCACGCAGCCCGCGTGGCTCAAGCTGGGCTCCAGTAGGGGAAGGCAGATCTTGTCTGCAAGGCGAAACTCTTTCTGGGGGCTCCCCTTTGATGCTGTAGTCTCCATTGAATTCCCACGCCTCTTCCCCACCTGTAGAGCTGGTTGTTAGTCTTCTGTTCTCCAAGTTGTTTTAACTGATGCTAAAGCAAGCAAATCCCTTTTTCTGTGTTGGCCCTGAAAAACTGGGTTTATTTTCCTGTTCGGTGTCTCAATGCCCTCTCCCCATACACACCATCTTGTATTCTGAAGAGATGTTATCTTTCTCTTTATATCACTGCTGAGAGTCAATAGAGCCTGACTTTCTTGTATTATAAGTAGTAAACTTAGTCTGATCTCTTATGTCTAATCTCTTATCCAGAAGAATATGATTTTACTCACTATTGTCACTCCATCTGATTAACATTTTTTATTCTAACAGTTAATGACTTAGACATTGTTCATTAAAATCCTATGCCAGCAGTCAGTCTCTAACAGTCACAGTCAGTGTCCTACACACACACTTCTATTACTATCATTTGAAAGTTACACTGTTGTTTCATTGCTTGGCAATTCAATTTCTCAGCTATGCCCAGAGACTTCCCTGGCACCAAAAGAAGTTTTATATTCATCTCAGAGTGTTCATCTTGATCTTGAGAACACTTGGTCCTTCCAAAGGTTATTAATGTATTAAATTCATAAGAGCTCACCTAACCCATTTCTTCAAATACTAGCACCTACAAAATAGTGTCTCCATTAGAAAAGCTCCTTCCACATGTTTACCCTTAGGTACCCACTCCAGAAAGGCCACACCTGAGGATGACCATTGCTAACATCATGCCATTTGAGGACTGTGTTGCACATGCCCACTCTTCTGTCCTGGATTTTGAATGAGTTTCCAATACCCCATCTGAATTCCATTCTGGTGGGTCCTTCATCAAGTTTTGAGACATCAACCATAAATATAAAGTTAAATTTTCATCCATCCACGTTCTCCTGCTCAGATTGGATATTGAGAAACACCTAGTTTGTATAATCTGATCAATTTATCACAGCTACATGACTTGCATATTTTCCTTCCAGACTTGATCTGCCTGTTTGTATTCTTAAACCTTACTCTTACTCTCCAGTTTGAGTTGAGGTCTAAGATTTTTCATCTCAGTTTAATGATCAGGTTTCTGTCTACTACTGTGACATAAGTCCTATAACTTCTCCTGTCTGAGACCATTCACACTGATGGATATTTTGCTTGGAGTGACTCCAAATAAAGTAATGAAGGGATGACCTCACCACTAACTTACAATGTCAAAAAATGTTTCACGTGTATATCTAAGGATATTGTGATATGTGCATGCATATAGTATTAGATTATATTCACTTGTTACATAATTTAGAAACTATGATTCAGACTTTAGTTTTAAACTGCATTAAATATTGTTCTTATTTTTAATGATGTTTGGCCTATGGAAATAAACTGATTTCTCTACTTCTTCCAGATGGCCCAATAGTCTATGCAGCATACTTAAAAATGGAGCACAGTGACGAGAATATTAAATTCTGGATGGCATGCGAAACCTATAAGAAAACTGCCTCACGGTGGAGCAGAAATTCTAGGGCAAAGAAGCTTTATAAGATTTATATCCAGCCACAGTCCCCCAGAGAGGTAACTAGCTAACAGTGACAGCAAATGAAATCAGTGCCTCCCCAAGAGCACAAGTATCTGTCAACCTCACATATATGCCAGGCACTTTACATTCAATGTCTTTGTTAACAGTCTAAAATCAGTATTGCAAGCCTTACAGATGAGATTAGTAACTTGAGAATATGAGAAGTTAACTATATGTTAACTAGCTATAAGTTAACTAATAATGTCACAGTAGGTACTTGGTAAAGTTAGGATTCAAATTAGGCTCCAAAGCCTCTCCTCATTAAATTATCTTAATTCCCAGAAAAGTTGTTTTTAAAAAGAAGTTCTTGTAAGAACTGACTTTGTTAGAGGGAACTAAGATACCATAAATAGGCATGTTGACTTCTTGGGTGATGCTGACAAAGTTTGGGCACTACACCAGAGCTCACTGTGCAAATTAGTTTCCAACCAACAAATCCAACAAACATTCACAGACATTACTGCCAATCATTTACAGTCACCTAAAGGATACAATCCTGAGTCTCTACACCGAGGCTCCTGCTGGTGTAGAAAGAATGGGATGAACATTTTTGTTCACAAGATAAGGCTCGAGGATGGTGCATGAGAGACCTCTCAGCACAGCTTACATGATTGGCTTGTTCCTCAAAACTCACGTCTGGAAAACCCTTGGTTTATGAAATGACCACTTCTCTCTCCACTTCTCTTCACTTTCTTCCTATTCGGGGGGCATATTCAGTTAAATCAACATTCATGGTTATTAAGGAAGATCAACTTTAGAATAGCACTAACTTCCCTTTGTCTTAAAAAAAAGACTTCCATCTTATAAACTTCCTTGTAGGTAGACTCCCACTAACAAGCCACTTGCATCCTCCTAAGTAAGCCATGTTTCTGAGATTTTCTGGGTCTTTGGTCTCATGTTTTATTTTTGAATTAGGGATGTGAAAGTGGATGTTTACTTTTTCAAAAGCAAAGAGCTTATCTCTCACAAATCTTTTAGATACCTATGAAACTACATACAAAATTACCTTGCTCCACTGCAAAAGAGAGGGAGGAATAAATTAAACCTTTCCATTTGGTTTCTAGCTTCAATTTTGCTTACTTATGCTCTACATGTAATTTCACTTTTCAGATTAACATTGACAGCTCAACAAGAGAAACCATCATCAGGAACATTCAAGAACCCACTCAAACGTGTTTTGAAGAGGCTCAAAAAATAGTGTATATGCACATGGAAAGGGATTCCTATCCCAGATTTCTGAAGTCAGAAATGTACCAGAAACTTTTGAAGACTATTCAATCTAACAATTCCTGACTACCATTCAAAAGTTTAAGCTGAAGATGGTAAATTGAAAGTACTGATGTTGGTATTTTAATTAAAACACACACAGACACAAAATCAGAAATCTAAATGAAGTAAAAGATATCAAACTATAATTCATTTCTAATTCTCAAAGAGAAACAGATCCAAAAAGGAATCGACTCTCAAACTCTTATGAGTACTGTAATTTATGGCATACTATGTAGCTTATTTAGCACATTAGGAAAAGGAAGGTCTTCCTTCATGACCTCAATATTATAAGGCTTTACAGTAGGAGTCAACTAATGCATGTTTTCTTATTAATGGAATTTTGCTATATTAATACACAAATCAGTTCTTTAAAAATTACAGCTATGAATTGTGTATCTAGAATGATGTATTTGATAGACAAAGTGCTCTTAGTAACTTTAGTAAAGAAGCTTGGTGTTCAAAATAATCGATTATATCATGAGCAATATCAAAAGATGTTTGAAGAAAAAATATTTTATTTAAAAAATACATCTACTGTGTTCATAACTGAATTTCTGTATTGCATATATGTTTTACATGTGAAAATTCCTGATGATGCTAACATATTAAAAATGTATGAATTTCTCCATTTATTCTTTCTTTTGTTATTATTTTTTTATTTTTTATTTTTTTAAGGAAAGGTGCAGGCATCAGAGGCAGGCAGGAAGAGAGAGGAGGAAGAAGCACTTTATTTATTTTATTAAATTGTTCATCTTGGTTGTTCACCTTGGCCCCAGAATGTAAACCCAGGTTTTTGGGATGTACATGGACTACGCCAGCTGAAGGCAGCTGATCAAACTGCTACTCTACCAGCACCTCTGTTTTTTATTATATTGAACATACATAAGAACAGAAACTTTGGTTCCTATATTTTGAGAATTTTTTTCTTCAAAATATGAATTCGTCATTGCCCTGATAATCAAAAATCCAAACATAAGACAAAGCTTATGCTTTGTCTATAAATGCTTTTCCAGAAAAGTAATGTTTTTAGCTGCCCTGTAATAACAATTTCTTAGAATTTGTCAGAAGATTCCAGAAGAAAGAACTGTCTGTTTGACTTTCTTTTTTCAGTACACAGCATACAATGAAGCTTCCAATGAAGAGTAAAATATGTAAAATATTTAATATCATTTTTCAAAGAATTAAGTTAAGGGAATTTTGTTCAAGATGTTTAGTTTCAATATTCCTTCAATTAAATCAATTTTTCAAAAAGGTTTTTAGTTTTACTAAGAAAAATGTTTCTCAAGTCTTAATTTCACTAAAATAGCATTACTACTTAAAATAAAAGGGTCCTGGTTGATTGAATGAATTGTGCATAGAGTGTCTTTTATTACATCCTAATATTAAAGTATTTGTCATGTTCTCCCAGGAAGAAACTGGAACTCATTAAGAAAAGTAACTCCGAAAATTGAAATTTTCATGAGGAAGTAGGTAGTAAACTATTCATTTTTTCACTTAATGCTGATTAAGGAAGTTCTGAATTTTCTTAGGAACAGATAAAGTTCTATTTGATCAAGAATTCTACACGAGGCACATCCTGGTGAAGTGGTGGTTAGGTCAGCCTCCTCCAGAGAAGCACAGTCTACATACAGCCCAAAGCCAGTCTGGGTTTGTGTCCCAGGTCTGAGGAAACAACCAATATGAACAAAAAAATAAAAATAAATAAAATACTTACCTCTTCCTGCCTGTCTGCCTACTTGCCTTCATTCCTGCCTGTACCTTTCATTTTAAAAAAGAAAAAAAAAATTATACATGAAAGATTATGTTACTGACATTTAAAATCGTTTTCAAGACATTTTGACTTAATATTCTAAATTCTGTTCATTTATCTAAGTATTTGTTTTAATTAATAAACATTTTATTTTATTAAAAAATTGATGAATTCATGATATTCAACAAATGACTAGAAGATTATCCCCCCGTTAACACATTTTTACATGATAGTGGTTTTGAACTCAGTACTTTGAGAATAAGTTAAAAATATATTTGATATCAGAGCCAGGATAGAGTTATGATTTTTTCTATTTTTAGATATACGTTTTCAAACTCTGGCGATGTGCAAGATAATCCTTCATTGTCTCTGGATAAAAATTAAGTCTTACTTCCTTCAAAAGAAGATAATGACAAAGATTTGTATAATTCAGATTCAAGCATGTTGCCAGAAAGAAATACTTTCCTATTTTTAATTTATCAATCACACCAGTTTTATCATCTGCAGAGGTTGCTTCTGTTTTTGTTTTTACCAATTTTGGAAGAATGATTACATAAAAGAGATAATAAAGCTTTTTTCAGAGACATAATTAGGTGTGATCTGAAATCATAAAATCCCATAGCCCTAAAATATCTTTCTCATATCTAGGACCTGAAATTCTCATCACTGGTCACAAAAGATGAAAAATGATAACTAAATTTAAGCTGCAAGTGAGGAGTGAAACTCCAGTGCTGATCTTTACCATTTTCTCAGCAGAAAGCAAAACTTGAGAAAATATAATGCAGGCATAGAGAGTGGCATCAAAAAATAGGCTGAGAGAACAAAGATATGATGACAACTAGAAGTCACCAGCTACCAGATAAAATATGGCAACATGGAGGACACAGCTTATTAAAATCTCTCTCTGTGTTTTCCTTTAATAAAAGTCTACCAGCTCCTACTGAATACAGATATTTTACAAACAAACAAGAGTTAAGTGAGGTTTCAGCTCTCAAACCTCTGAGAGCTGATGATTAAAATACTAAATAAGAATGCCCAAGGCTAATATGTGGAATCCCAGCAGAAGCGGATATCTCCACCCATCAGATTCAGAAAGAGTAGAGAGGCAATGATTAAGAAGAATCTTGTACCAGATGACCTAACTTCTAGGTGGTATGTGAATAGACAAAACAAAGGAACAGATGAAACAAAATCAACCCTGGAACATTTGCAACAGAACTGAGGTTACCAAAAGGGAATGGACTGAGCAGGGGCAAATGGTGGTGGAACCCACTGGACATTGTGGGAGGAACACTTGGTGATTTGATGGATCATGATCTGTTGACATATAGCTAAGAAATGGGGAACCTATACATAAGGAATTATTTTAATGTGCAGAATAATTATGACAATAAAAAATAAAATTAAAGAAAGAAGAATCTTGAAAATTAATTAAAGATCATTCAAAGGAAGAGGAAGCTTCAAAACAACCTGCTAGGATGCATTTTCATTCCTGATACATAGGAAGAGAATGTCAGACTCAAAGAGAAGGGTGTTTCACGCTATGTGGGCCAGGGGTTAAGCGGCGAGATTCAAGAGTGCAAACAAAACTCTGGTAGTAGTTGGAAAAGAAGTGTCAACATGCCCTGGTGGCTTAGTGGTTTAGTCCGTGACCTCAGCCAGCTCAGTCCACATACACCCCAAGGAGCAGGATTCATGACCTGGGGTTGGGGTGGGAGGGGGACAACCAAAATGAACAACTAAATAATATTATAAATAAAGTGTTCTTTCTTCCTCTCTCTTCCTGCCTGCCTGCCTGCCCACTTTCATTCCTGCCTGCACCTCTCCTTTAAAAAAGAAAGTTTCCTGCAGAAGTACTGCACAAAGTGAGTTGAGAGATTCAGGTATCCATACCACAGTATGCGATCCTAAAATGGACGTTATTAAGAGTGTGTATGATTTTAGTAAGTCATGGTTTGTGAAAATCAAAATAGATGAAAGCAATAGTTCAGATAGTAAGAGAAAAATGAAATGAAATACATAAGGGCCTTTGAAACAGAAGTGTAAGCTGAGGGGCACAGCATCAGATGTAAAACACAAGAAAGGAGGGAAAAGAAAGGAAGAAATTAGTGTCATGTAGAGCACAGGGATAGTAAATAAGCAGTGCTTATGATAACAAACACCCTTCTAGAGAGCTTCCTTTCTTAATAAGGAAAGGAAACTTTTCAATACAAGGAGGAATATGCCAGTTCTATAAACATACTGAGTTTGAAACTTATACTTTAAAAGGAATGGTATACAGAGAGAGGTGGGAAAATCTACTGGATAATTTGACTTCTTGACAGCATTATAGTTCATCTTGCTGTTTCTAATTAATAATGCATTGAGCTATATTATTAGACCCGGAGAGTGTTTCTGCAGCAGCACTTATGCTGAGCTCTTTCTCACAAGCCTGGGTTGGTGAGAGGGGTAAGAAAAGACATTTGAAGGTAAATATAGTCTGTTCTTAGGCTGTAACGCTGCCACCTAGCACCCCAGTCCCTCGGTGATTCACGCAGAAGTTAGAGCCCAAGCAACAAAATCTAAAATTGGAGTGCATGTGCGAGCTCCGTGTGTATGGCACCGTTCGGCAGTTTGTTTCTAAAGCTGCCACCAGTGAATGTCCTTTTAGCGTAAAGTTGTGGTGAGAAGTGTCATCAGTTCTTACTTTTTGAGAAGAAAGGGGGAAGGGAGATTCTGAGTTTCCATTTTCAAGAAAAACCTTGGAAACTACTAGGTGCCAGGCACCATGATGGTCATTTAGCATTTTTTTTCTCATTTAAATTTCACAACAAATGTGCGAAGACACTCTTATTAACTGCATTTTAACATTGGGAAAATTGAGGTTTGGAGAGATTAAAATTATGTCCAAGGTCACTCAAACAACCAAGAAACCAAGCCAGGACTACAACTCAGAGCTGTCTGAATCTGAAACCCATGTTCCTCCTCTCCATCACATGCAGTTTTGTTTATTAAGAAACAAAATTGTTATGTTTTAAGTCATATGCTTGTAGATCCCTGCTAGATGTTGAGAAGATTCTTGTGGAACTGAGTAATAATGGCTTCTCTGGATAAATCTCAAAAGAACTAGTCATCATTTAGATAGAGACTAACCATATGCACCATTTCAAATGGGATAATGCCACTTTTTTTGTATTTCCCACTATCTCATCATTTTAATAGAAATGTCAACTTTAGCTATTTTTAATAAACCAGGATCATCTTTAATGCAGTGCAGAAGGGCAGCCGAATTTCCCAGACTCAGTCTGTTGAGGGGGCCCAAGAGCAGCTGCCCTTTCTACCCCACATTAAAGATGGCACTTGCCGGCCCTGACTGCAACGGGCAGTGGTCACTGCTGCTGTGCACCCACTGTGAAGAAACAGGAGTCACGCAGGAAGAGGATTCCCTCCTCACATGCACCTGTTCCTCCAAAGGGAGTGTGGATTACAACATGGTCAAACTGCAGATAAGTACTATCGGGGTTATTTCTGGAACTATGGGCATTATCTCAGGCACTATGGGGATTAATGGGCATTTCTGGCACTGGGATGGTTAAAGCAGCATGTGTCTTAGGCAGGACATTTAGAGCAGGGCTTATAGGGGCACCAGATTTGGTCTATGCCTAGGGCACCGATATTCCTTGTGCTGGCTCTGGTCGTTTGTATGAAGTCCCACCAGACCACACATCATTACTGTGAGGTCTGTTTTTGGTATCACATAGCACTTACTTATTACTGGCCTGGCTGCTCTGCTCCTACTTGGATTGCTCCCTCCTCCCCTCCCCTTAGTTGCCAAGTGCCTACTCCTGCCCCATTTTTGCCATCCCGATGTCCCACTTTTGTCTCAAGGAAATATGATCAGTCTATTCACATGACATCATAAAGATGCTTGCAGTCATCATCCTAAAGATACACAAATTAAACCATTCTTCGCGACATGCAGAGTTTTTGATATGTATACTCTGATGTGCCCATTAAGAAAAGGAGATCAGAAAGACTTAATTTTAAAAGTGATTACTGATTTCATTAATCTTTCTAATGGCAGAAAAGTTGTTCAGATAAACTGAACTGAATAATCTGCATATTTGGAAATGACTAATCATTTAGATAACAGGAGCACATTTAGCAGTTGTCAGGACCCTGTTAACAAGTAGACTTGTCTGGAGTAGTCCAACACCACTAAAGCTTTATCAATTTCCCCCATTCTAGAGCTCTTCCTTGAACTCTGCAATGCCACCAGTATTTCAGGGTCACCGTTGATGGTGTTCCTGCTTGTCAGTTATTGTATTAAAACACGCAACTTGTTATAATCACTTACCCTCATATCTCTGAAAGGTGGGTGATCTGAAGCTCATTTTTTTCAGATGATAAAAACTGTTTCTTACAGGAGTCAAAACCTAAAAAGTGGTGGAGTCAGGACTTCTTCTGATTCCAGTGTAGGCTCTTGTTCCTCCAGGCCTCACTACCTCTCCACATAATCCCCAGATGCCACTAGTAAATCCAGAGCGCTCCTCATCTTCCTGTGTCTAAAACTGAACGCATCACTTCTCCTTATAATTCATCGCTGCTTTCTTTCCTTCCTGTACATTTCATCAGAATGAGTGGCATCACTTATCAACTCTAATAAAAATTGTTTGTTCATCTATCTCTTGCATTAAATACTCAGTTACCTTTGTGAGCCTTGAACCTCTCAGAGAGACTGATAAATAGTTTGAGATACTTAATATGTAAATGTTTTCTAAGTGAATGATGCTAACCCATCACATTAGAACCCCGGGAATCACCTAAGACTCTTTGCTCTCCTTCTGCCCCAAGACCAGTTAGTAATCAAGTCATATACTTTTACTGCAAACAGTTCATGAAGTGAATTAATTTTTCCATCTTAGTGACTAATGCCTTAGTTCTTGGTCCCACCATTTTGCTTGAATTATTATAGGTTTCTTCAGAAAGATGGAAATATCCTTCATCTAAGACAGCTCCCATCGATAATAATACCTATCAAGCATGATCCCATCTTTCTTCAATTAAATCCTCATTATCTCTATGTGGTACCTATCTCTACAAAACTCTCATTCTTTTCTATCCTTCTAATTTCATTGTTTGCTAGCTCTCTAGTGCTTTCTTGTTCTCTCTCTCTCTCTCTCTCTCTCTCTCTCTCTCTCTCTCTCTCTCTCTCTGTCATGCACGCATGCATGCACGCACACATAATGGTCATTTAGTTATCAGAAATTGTTTACAAGCTCCGTAAACCCACATGCCTTCTCTCCATCCAGTTTCCTCTGCATAACATGTCTTTTTCCCTCGTATTTACCTCATAAATTCCTAATTACAAACACAAAGGCCAATAATTTGTTAGTCTTTAAAGATGTGTTCCCTCAAACAGAATTTTTAATCACTATAATGTTTCTTAAATTTCATGTTAAAAATATAAAAATGCATTTCTTGCATTTTATCTTAGCTGTTTTTTATCTTAGCTGTTAATGTTTTAATATTTCAGTTGACTTGACTCTCGTTACCAGGCAGCATTTGTAGCAGAAAAATTTATATTAAATAATAACCAAGACTTTTTTTACTTATGTCTCTATACCCTCCCCTTCTTTGTCAGCAGAAAACAGTAATTCAGGGAGCACTTAGGATTAGCACAGGAGAAAATAGTTAAAGTCTGGGCATTTGAGTTACAAAATAAAGACCTGAAACTTGAGGTAATGACAAAGATATTAAAAGGTTTTTATTTACAAGCAGAGTTTTCTGATTTTCAAATGGTTGTCTTGAAAACTAAGGACATTAAAAAAACAAATTAGAAGGTCTCTAATAAGGAGTATTTAGAAACAGGCTTTCACTGAAATTTTCTAAACTTTGTATTTTTAGTGTTAAGAAATCTTAATTCAAGTTTATTCCCTCTGTGTTTATATCTAATAATTTATTTTTCTAGTTTTTATACTTTATTTTGCCAAAAGAGCTTTAAAAAAAAAAAAAAAATCATCAGAAAAATCCGTTCTACTCTGATAGAAATCACAGCGCTCAGAGGACACAGCAAATTCCAGTTCTACTCTTTTCCTTGTCACATTTCACCTGCCTGAAATTTCCATTCCCTTCCTCCAGACAAATCCTATTCCCTTCTCAAAATTCAGTTCAAATTCCACCATATTGACCCAAAGTCCTCCTTAAACACCACCTTTCTCTCACACCTGAATGTCCACAGAAGTAGTTATCAATGCAATTGATGGGGCGTGAATTCCATGCTATCTGGACATACCTTTTCCTTTCTTAAGCTATTTTTTAATATGTTTGACATCACATTTTTTTCAAGAATAGTGCTCTAATTTCTGCAACTAGATTACATATTTTTGGAGAGAACTGATTATATTTTCTGTCTTCATATTCACCAGAGATAGAATCATTGGTTTACAAATAGAAATATGTAAAACCACATTTGATATGGTATTTTATCCATTGGTGATGATAATTAAATCAGTAATTCATCATTCACTACGTACCATGCCAATTAATTCATTTGGATTATCTCCTTTTTCACTCACGAATGAAACTTACAAACACAACTGTTTCCATTATTACTTTTATTGTGCAGCAGCTGAAACTAAGATTTTAGAAGTTTTAATTCATTTATTCTAGACCATATGGTTAGGAGCACAACAAAACAGAATTTAATTTTATCACCTATGCAAAATTTCTAGTTGTAGAAAATCCACATCTAGTACTTCTGCAGGTAGACAAATTGTATTATCTATTTCTTGATGTCATTGTTTCAGGAAAATATTCTTAATCAATAAAAATTTTTCATTCAAGCATTTGTGTCCTGAGATCAATAAGAAGGAACTGAAATAGACTCCATACAGTAAGAAGTTGATAGTTAAATTGATATTGTTAAATAATGTTGCTTGATAACTTTAGTGAAGTGATGTAAATTCTCTGGGAAGTAAAGGTTAATAGAAAAGATAATGAACCAGAACTCCAGATAAATAATGATAAATCTTAGACAAGGGTTTCTAAATATCAGAACAAATGAACATCCTGAAAAACAACTAAGTTTAAAAGTACAGAACAAAATGAAATAATTATTGTCAAGTAAATCACTATGAGAGAGAAAATGATTTAAAAAAGAAAAACTCTTACCACGATTTGGAACTGGTGAAATCATCTACATGTGAATCATGGCTTAAAAAAACAAAGAGAGATTATGAAGTACCTAGAGTACAGTACTATCTGTTCTGGGTTTACTGCTTCTGTCATACAAAGAACTCTTACAAATACAGGGAGTATGAAAAATTTAAACAACTGTAAATAATTAGGGTGCCTAATAAGACATTTCAAAACTAATATATCCAAAAATGAATTCTTGGTATTCCACCAGAACCTACTCTTTCACAGGCTTCCTTACCTCAGAAAACAGAATTGCCTCTTGTCAGTTTTGCACATTTTCCTATTAGATTTCACCTGCCTAAAAATTCTACCTCCTTATTCTTTGCTTTAAAAAAAACAAAAAACAAACAAAGCATTTCTTCCTCTTTCAATATTCAATTAAAATCTCACCATATTTTCCTAAAGTAGCCCATAGTCAGCCCAGGTTAGAATACCATCTTTCTCTCACCTGTAAATGTCCACAGAATTGTTACCAAAGCAATTCATGTGTCAAAAAATTTAGGTCTCAACCCCTGGACCCTTCCTGAATTCCGATCTGTCTGTCACATATGATATATCTGTCAATCGTGTCACCTCTTCCTTTGAAATATATCCTGAATCCTATCACTACACATCATCTTTACTCCCAGTCACTGTCACATGGTGCCTGGGCTATTGCAATTGACTCCTAATTTGGTAGAAGCTGTCTAGCTTCTATGTCTCACTCCCACTACTTAACCAACACACAAGCCTGTACAGTAGTACACACACACATACACAAATGCACACATACACAACATACACAAACACACACATGCACACACACATGCCAGAGTGCTCTTTCAAAAATGTATCCAATTATCTCATCCATCAAAATTCTCCATTGATCTTCACTGTACTCCAGAAAAAAACACAAAGTCCTTGCCTTTGACTACCAGGCTCGCCAGTGCTTTATTATCATACCTTCAAATCTTTTCTCCTACCTTTCTGCATAACACCTAACACCACCTAACACCACCACCTAACCCACCACCTACTCATCACCCTTTCCTGACTCACGACACTGGCCTCTCCTTGCTCTTCTGTGAAGTTATCATTCTCTTTCCCTTCTAGCCCAAGGCATCTGACTTGCTAATGTCTATACTTGAAATGTTCTCAGTTCAATTTTTTGCTTGCATGATTAAGGGAGACACTCCCTGGTTGTTCTATATGAAGTCACATTGTCATTGTACAGAAAAAGTCATTTCTCCTCTGTCTTCCCAGGTTTGTACCCGACATACTCCCATATATAATAAAGGGCATATTTACAGGCTAAAATTAAATTTAATTTAATTTTGTATACACGGCCTCAAGAGATGAGACTCAATAAAGTAGCCAAAGCAGGCAGTTTTTACATCTTTTTTTTACAAGGAAACAATAAAGTTGCAAAGGATGGATAAGACAAAGAAATTTAGGCTTGTGGTAAAAAATTAGTCAAAAAAGCAGCAAAGTTTATTTATGCAACATTCTTGACTCTAAATTCCCTATCTCTGGTGATAAGGATGTCTCTCTAACCCTGATACAAGAGATTTATTCCTTCTTTCAATGAGAAAAGGGAGCGTTATAGTGCTCTTCTTGCGCAAGCTGTTTTTTAAATAACTTTAATTAAAAATAATCAATATACCAAAGTGGCATATTTGGGAGTGTCTTGTCCTGAACCCCGTCATCATCATCACCTTGTTCTCGTCTTTTGAACTGATTATTCTTCATAGCACTGTCAATCCCTGACAAATGTTTCACTGTTAGTTTTTGTAGGCCTCTGTTAGATACAGGATGCTCAAAAATAGGAACTTTAAGAAATTTGCACTTAGATTAACTATGTATTTTTAAAAATTGCTTAGTTATCTCGAAGTTCCAAGATAACCCTATGAAAAGAACATAGATTTTGGTTAGGCAGATTGGATTTATGTTTGATTCTGAGAACTGTCTTAACTTTACTAAATTCAGGGAAATAATTTGATGTCTATGATCTGTTTTCTAATCACTAGAAAAGAAAGGGAATACAAAGGATGCAATGAAGTAGGATTGATGCAGACAAAGGCTAGGGATTAAGAGCAGTTTCACTGAAAACTAAAAACCACACACAGTCCTACGGATGATGTTTACAGCAATTTTATTCTTAAATGCCCAAACTTGGAAGCAACCAAAATGCCCTTCAGTAGCCAAATGGGTGAACAAACTGGTACATCTAAGCAATGGAATATTACTCTGTGCTAAAAAGAAGCCATGATAAGGCATAGAGGAAAGAAATGCACATTATTAAGTGAACAAGCTAACCTGGAAAAGCTACATTTTATATGACCCAAATTTTATGACATTCTGGGAAAGGTAAGACTATGGAGACAGCAAAATATCAGTGGTTGTCAGAGGGTTAGGTGGGGGAGACGAACAGTTGGCATACAGGAGATTTTCAGAGCAGTAATAATATTCTGATAGTATAACAAAGGATAAATGTCATGATATATTTGTCCAAACCCATTGAATGTACAACATCAAGAGTGAACCTTAATGTAAACTACAGACTTTAAGTGACAATGATGGATCAACACAGGTTCATCAATTGTTACCAATGTACCAGTTTAGTTTGGTGGATAATGGGGGAAGACTGTGTATGTGTGGAGGCAGGGAATATATGGGAAACTTCTCTGTACTTTCTGCCCAATATTGCTGTGAACCTGAAACTGTCCTAAAAATGTGAAACCTTTAAAAACAAAAAAGAATGCAAGTAGATACAATGTTTCTTCAGAGTTTCTGTGAAGATTAGATTATTCTCAATAACAAAATATACAATAAACCCAACTGCCTATTATAAGCCTTCAATAAGTGTTAAGGAACACACATTTTTTGGTTGCTCCCATTCTAATTTCTGAAAGTGGGAAAATACAGCTTTTGAGAGCATGTAAGCATTCAATGCTGTCATCAGAGAGGTCTGAAAAACAGCAATTATTTGCAAACTGAAAGACAAATGTAGTCCGAATACTAGTTAGCATTGTTTAAAAATAATCTACATCAAAGGTTATGTAGAAAAAGCAAAATAAGCCCATCAAAAACCCAGATTATTATGGTCTTCATTTCATTATGGCAAATGGTTTCTCCCATGTCTCTACATAAAAGTCAAAGTGAAGGATGAATTTTCAGGATAATTTTATCTCAGTAAATGTGCATATGTAGAAAGCATACATCTGAGTACCCAATATTTCCTGGAAACAGATTATTTAGAAAAAATTAGTAGAGCTTATGTCAATGAAGCTGTTTGCTGTATTTTACCATTTAATGTTTTTGAAACCTTTGAGCATTTTCTGGTAACAATTCAAGCTAAATGCAAACAGTTAAGTAGCACACAGAGACCATTATCAAGTCTTTCTGCCAGCTGAAAGGGTGAATAATATGTTATATAATATAACATGCTAATTATTTTCTCTCTAGCAGCTGGTATTGATTAGTTTTGACTGGTCCATCTTGCTAATGTGATACAGTACAGTAAATATTGAAACTTGTCATTTTTGCCAGTGCAAGGAAACCATAGTTTCTAATGATTTGCTCATTTGTAGCTTTTTCTACAATTTTCCAAAGTGTTGGTAAATCCATCTTAATCTCTTTATCATGTGAATTTCCATGTAAATTTCATGTCAACAGTTCCATGATCAAGGTCAGATAAGCCTCCTAAATTTTCAGAGTCCTCTACACACAGTTGACTTCTACATACAAACAAACACACACACACACACACACACACACACACATACACATACACACAGTTTCTAACTTAATAGAGAGAACCAAATCTCTAAAAGTACTAAGGAATCTTAGCTACCATGTGTACATTGCTTCCTTTCTACTTAATATATTTTTAAGGGTCATTAGGTCAACTAACAAAATTGGATAATAGCTTCTAATGTAGCAATATAAATTTATGAATTTGATTGCAATATTGTGGTTACATAAAAGAATATTCCCTTTTATTAGGAAATATACACTGAAGTATTTGTGGGAAAAGCACCATGATGTATACAATTTATTTTTGGAAATGGTTCCAAAAAAATTTACATGTATGTATATATATATATATATATATATATATATATGTGTGTGTGTGTGTACATATGTGTGTATGTGTGTATACACACACATGGAGAGGGAGAACATGCACAAATGAGGTAAATATTAACTATAGGTAAATCTATATAAAAAGCAAATGGATGTTCTTGGTACTACCTTATTTCTGTAATTTTTAAGTTGTTTCCAAATGTAAGTTTTATTTAAATAACAAAGAGTATCTTTAAAACAATTAAATGACTTTTCTGATTCCATGAGTGGCTTTATCAGATCCAGTATTAGATTGGAATCTTTGAACTGAATGTGAGGCATTCTGAGTCATGGTCATCTAAAAGAAATTGTCACTAGAGCAATGCTTCTCATTTTTCATTATTCTTCTCCTAAGGAGACTTTTCAGACAATTTTTCCTAATCATCCTCTTCCCATGAAATTTTGATACTTCAACCACGCAGTCTATCTGGTTACTTATGATGACTCTTTACAGGGTGAAAAACTTGATAGCTGATATTCGTCAACTCCCCCAAGAACCAATTTTCACCCACTGGGGCGATAATATTCCTGTTGAGAATACATTCACCAGAGTCTTCATTCTATTTCCTCTTGATCGTTGTCGCAATTACATATTCTCCTTTGAATATATGAACTGCTCTATATTCACATTTCCTACACAAACTGTTGAAACAGGTATAATTCCTAAATCCAGGTTAACCCTCTAAAGGAGGTAGTCAAGACCATACACATGGTACAAACACAACTTTCTCCAGCCCCCAAATAGCACATGCTGAGTTAGTCTCAAGCAACACTAAGGCAATCTTGAAGGAAGAAAGAAATCTCAAAAGAGTTATGTGCAAGTTGTATTTTGTAAAAAGACTATATAAGTTTGAACCCACAGTTCACTGACTTAAACAAAGCACTTAAGTTTTCTGAACTTTAGTGTTCACATCTATTAAATGTTAAAAAAAAATCAGTAGCCAACTCTTACCCATCTGTTCACTTAATAAATATTTGCTAGTTTGAAAGCGTCTAGGAAGACAACCAAAGACACATCAAAAAAGAAGGATAACTTTTCTAAATTTACTGCAGCCAGAATACCATCTTTACAAATTCTTAGAATCTCCAAAGGGAAAAATGAGCATTCTGTTTAACAGAAGTATAGGCTGAGTGATTTTAAAGTAGTTTTTGAAAAGCAGAGAACCAGTTGGGGTTGCCAGAGTTCATGATATAATAGCTTTGGACTGATGGTCATCACCCAGCATGTTTGTGTCATTTTTCAAATATCATGTCATTCTGATCACTCAAGTAGATTTCACTGCACCATGCTTTACATCTTTATAATAATATGAAGTCGGCCATAACCAGTTTTACAAAATGGAGTAGATTATTTAACCTGATCCTTACAGGAGTTATTAATGAGGATAATATTAAAAAAGCAAGTGTCCTTTTGTCTTTTTGTTATTGTCTGAGTCCCTAAGACACAAAAGGAATGATCCCTCAGAATATCCACTGACTTTTCCATGTTCAAGCTTAAGGATATAAGGAGATAATCCATCACATTTTTCTACTGTGACTTTGGAGGAATCTATTGATTAATGGATTCAATCTATAATTACCTATAGAAATATCACATTAAAATATCTAATCTAATTAATTGTGCCTCTTATGCTTTTAAACCTCAGCTAGGAACTGCAGAAGTTTTTCACAACATTCTAAGATCATACCTTACCTTCTAAGTTTGTCAGGACAAGCATAAAATCAAGGAAAATGACTAAATGACTAATCTAAAAACTGTTAGTTTCAGCTAACCCAAGTTGTCTAATTTTATCAGAAAAGATTACAAAAAATGCAGAAATCCATGTCTTTTTTTAAGTAAATGCCACATCTTAATTGGTCTGAATATCAGAAATACATATTTAAGAATTGTGACTAAGTGATCTTGTGCCTCACTTCCAAGACTTTTCTGTAACCTGACTCAACTAATCCAACCTAAACCAACTGTTAATTCACTGTTAGTGGTAGTTTTTAATAGTAGCCAATGGTTAAAGGAAGGTAAAGCCTATGGATGTTCTGCCTTATCACAGGGACTATAGAGAAATGACATTCGATTTTGCCACCTACGCAAATAGTCATTAGGTCCTAAAACAATCATACCACCTGTTTGCAAGCTCAGAGTAAAACCAAAGGAGAAAGTCACCTCTGTTTACCATGTAGTTGTTTACCAAAAATAGAGCAGGAAAGTCTTAACTTTTGCTCTTTGATTTAAATCAAGGTACTGTACAGAAGTTGTGTAAGACCACTATGGAAATTCAATGTTGCTTTTCTTGCCCTGTGATTTTAAAGAAATTGAGTCACTCCAGTGAGATTTTTTCTTTCTGAACTTCATTCCTATGCCCATCTAAGGCATGCTTCTATGTACTGGCTACTATAGCATTTAGAAAAAATGTTTAAGATTTTTCTTTAAATTATGTGCAATCCAAACCACTGCTGTTTTCTGTGGATCACAAGTACAGCATTCCTTAATTACTTCTGTTACTTGCCACAATTTTTATTTAAAGAACCAAGTATGTATTGCATGAAAACATTTTGACATTTTTCTCTTAGTTGAAAAAATATTCCAGGGTAACTGGGGTCGGTGGGGAGTAAGATCTCATGACCATTATATTAATCAATAAATCAGTTTGGGTTAATTGAATTAAAGATAGTTAAACTCTTTTTCTGCATGAGGCTCTGGATTTGGGGTTTCTGCTTAGAATCTCTCACATACTGATTACACCTCAGGAGTGCAGATTCCTGATTAATACACTTTAAATGGTAACTAATCAACCTTAAGGTATAGATCAAATTAATACCATCTGTGCTTAAGCATTTGACAGTAAAATGCAGACTATATCATCTGACTTCAACTTTCCAACACACACATTCATCTAGAGCAGGAGTCTCAATTTTAGCACTACTGACATTTTGGACTGGATAATCTCTGCAGTATAGAATATTTACTATAGATGTTTATCCCTGGAGTCTATTCATGAGATGCCAGGACACCGTCCTGCCATACTAAGCAAAATCACCAACAGACTTTGCAGATGGACCCCACAAGGAAAATCACTGCTTTCTAAGCCAGGGTCACTCCTTAAGGACATCCCTACCCACCAGGTTAGTTTTCTTTTTTCACATTTCCTTATAGTGATTTCCTAGTCTTAGAGGTTATCTTCTCCATTCTCCTAATCAAATGTGACCTCTCCTTTATCACAAGGTAGCAAAAAGCACCTTAAAAAACACATGAAGCTCTAAGAAGCGTCTAGGAAGACAACCAAAGACACATCAAAAAAGAAGGATAACTTTTCTAAATTTACTGCAGCCAGAATACCATCTTTACAAAGTCTTAGAATCTCCAAAGGGAAAAAAAATAATTTATTTGGTAAAAGCTATTTCTAAATCCTTAAGTTTCAATCACCTTGATTATCTTAGAGTTTCCCACTTTTCCTCCTTAGGTCATTTATGTTACCTGTCTTGTCCTGTAAGAAATTACTTTGACACCTACGTCTTAGTATTAAGCTCAAGTGATCCTTCCATGTCGTCTTCTACTCAAAAAGAAAAAAACTTCAACATAAGTCTGGTAACAAAATTGCCTGCAACTTAATTGGATCCAGTTCAAAGAAGTAAATTAATGCACAACATATAAACGCATTTATTTTTTTTTAAATAGCAGCATAAATCACAAGTTGTTAAACAAGCTAAAAAATTCTTCCTCTGTGTTAATAGAAAGATTGTCCTGCAATTCTCAAGGGACCAATGCCCATAGAAGTCACAGTTCTTAATAAAAATTTAAGTGTGTGTCTCCATTTACATAGCATCTATGAAGATACTTGTCTTAGGCAAAGGGTACAGTTAATAATTTTTTGAACTACTAATTAAAAAATTTTAACTCATTTCTAAAAATAAACCCTATCTTACTGAATCAAGAACATCATAAAAGCAAATGTTGACTAAATACAAAGTTAGGCGAACAGTGGATGTCCTCAGTAAAGCTTATTAAACAGAACAGACGCTTCATCAAATTAATGATTAACAAAAGATTGGTGAAAATTTTTCATTGATATGTCTGTACATATATTACAAATGTAGGTTAAATTGTTTAAAGATAGTTTAAAACTGAATCCAATTTGTAACACACAAGAAACATTTTACAGTTTTCTCTAAAGCACAAAGGAAATAAAATTTGGCAACATCTTATTATAATATCCAATTATATTTTTTATCTCAAAAATCTTTAACAGTGCAAAAAATTTTTCAACTAAAATAAATATATTTGGAAAATACATGTGTTGAGATCATTGTGAACCGTCTACTTTTTATAAACATAACTGTCCATTGATTATCTCACTTCTTTTCCTTTTCCATCTGAAATAATTCTTTTTTTTATTATATCAAATACTTTACAATTTTACAGCACAGTCAGACAGCCCTTCCCCAAGAAAACCTCTTTTTAGATAATATAGTATTTGCTTATCCTCACAAAACTATTAGCAGTAGCATATAAGTTTATAGATGAGAAAATGAAATCTCAGAGAATTTAAGAATCTTGTCTAACTTCTTAAATGGAATATAAACAACCAAAACTCAGGTATATGTGATTTCAGGTCTATGCCTCAGAGCTACTTGTGCTGCTCATCTAAGCAAAAAAATTCTGACTGTGGTCATCAGTAGGGTCCACCTAGTTCAGTTTTCTACATATAATCATCCCAAATGGTTCATATATATGTATATATATGTATATATATACACTTTATTATAGTAATTATTCTACACATTAAAATAACCTCATATGTATAGATTCCCCATTTCTTAGCTATATGTCAACACACCCTGCCCTCCATCAAATCACCAAGTGTTCTTCACCATTGTCCAGTAGGCTCCGCCCACCACCAAATGGTTTGGTTTTTCCTTTTTTTGACATCATATAGAATGACCAAAACTTTGAGAATGCAAAGAACGAATAACCCCTAGAATAAAGCAGATACATGAAGACATATGTAGAGATACAACTACATATTAGAATTCATTAAACAAATAATATCCATAATATGCTTAACATTTATGGTAAACGTCCAATGAATAAAAACAAGGATCTGAATAAACTTCCATGTCATTCCACAGTGGAACTGGTAAAACACTTTAGGCAAGATGGTTAAGAGAATAGTCTCCATTCTGGCCTGAATGTCTTTTTTGTGTGTCATTATCTTTTTTCTTGAATTAATACCTTACTGTTGGAGCCATCCTAGTCTATTGTACAACATTGGTCTATTAAACATTAGGATCTTTATTTTCAGTCTCTAGATTTCATGTGATAAAAGTTAAAGGATGAGATGTGTCATTACATTTTAGAAATATTTATTCATAATGACCACTTAATATTTGTCAATAACTACATGCAGGGTAAATATTTTTATTTCTACTTCATAGTTGAAGAAATTAAGGTTGAGGGGTGTTGTGTGAATTTCACAAGTCACACAGTTGGGAAATGTTGAACAGGAATTCAGATGCAGGATTGGTAACTTCCAAGCTGTATACTCAGCCTCCTTTTGGTAAAGTGGAGGAGGGAATGTTTCTCCAATAACAAGCTTTACAAAATATCAGCTGCATGCTTCAGACTAACCAAGACTTATTCTCTTCCTTTGTTTACATGGCATTCTGAGCCCTGGGAGAGGCAACTACTCTCTATGCCAAAGCAAAGAGTGCCATATTCATTTGTCCGTGAAAGACAAAGAGCTAATGAAGAATAACTATGAAGAAGTTCCAGATTAATGATAGGCTTGAAAAAGGCTCATCCATTGGGCAAACATTTCTAATAGTAAGGCTTCAAATATTCTCCATCACAATGCTCCTAGCCACTGTGAGTTAATTTTATCTAAGTCAGGGTTATATTTTCATCAGTTTTATCAATTTATACATTTTATACAATGTACATGTCTAATTAGGTTATATAATTATTTAGTTAATATCACTTTAATTGAAAAAAATAAAATAATTTTAGCTGCATCAAATACATAGAACCTAATTTTATCACAAGTCTAAGTTTTCCTAGGTCCAAGGATATCAAGGATCTTTAAAAAATTCTTCAAGTGGAAATTTGAACTTTTAATGAAAAATGTTATAATTCATATTATAAATAACACCCTGTCTGTACAAAGATGACATGTGACCTCTTTTCAGTATGCTATGTTGAGTTTCCCAAGAGGAAGAGGTAAGATTTTGCTAATCTCTTTCCATTTTTTACCTAGTTTCTACTGAAAGCAATGACAAACTTATACAAACAACATTCTGTAATACTATGAAGCAAAAAGGCCTATCGGAGCTAAATTCAAGATCTCAATTTTCTTGACACCATGTAAAACCAACTGAACTATCTGGTCTTCAAATCAAGAAAGGTTTATTCCATGAGTCTACCTACTCTTACTATATGTTCTAGTATGAGAGGTCACTATATAGTCATTCTTGAGAGGGTTTTTTTTTTAACCTAGTTAAACATAGTTTTAAAGTTTATACTAAGAAATATATTTTTCAGTGGAAACTTACTCCCTGAATTTAGTCAGTTTTTCCCCTAAATAATTGTAATAATCATACTAGAAGTCACATATTAGGGATCTATCGTAATACAAATTTTAATAGACACATGGGCACATTTTAGCCAAAATCCACATACTTGGCTGAGGATGAATGCATCTACTATGTACAGTTAAATACTTCTTCTGCCTGGAAAGGTTCCTGTCCTGGAAGGCATTTTAGAACATGAAGTACTAATATCTTATTTTTAAAATAGGGTAAGTAATAGTCTTCTAAAATCCTTGCCAGGATGAAGAGAAATGCTTCAATTGAGAAACTCCATTTTATTTGGAAGATTAAATCATACCTATATAAACACTTGAAGTCATAGTAACTATCTACCACAAACTAATCAACTGTTCTATTTTCAAAATTTTATACTTCCTGTGCATTATTTTATAGTGAGCTTTTTAATCATTGTATCTTTTACTAGTCATTCCCCAAATTCCCCAAATATTACTCTTCACAAAAGTTTCTAAGGCTCAGGGAAGTTAATTCACAGGCTGAAAAAGTACATTATAGAATAACACACAAAACAAATAAAAACCAGAATTTTGAGATATTTTAACTAAAAAGAATTCTCTAGTTTCAAAATGCTAATTGTATTTAAGCATCATAAAGCATAATTTTAATCTTTAATATTTCTCTATATTATATTTTTCTCTGCATGAATGTATTTGATCTTAATGGCCATTCTTATGAAGACTATTATTATTATAATCTCCATATTATCAAAGAGTAAACAGTAACTTGGAGAGTTGAAATTTCTCCTAAGAATTAAACTCAAATCTCAGGCTAGATCCTTCGTATTTTCTGAGACAGGAAAACCTCATCAAATACGAGGATGTTATAGAATCATAGAAACATGAGGATAATCAATGAAAATACCGTTTAGATTACACTCAGAAAATACACCTGCTGTAGAAGTATAAAGCAGCATATCTGAACCTTATGCATTGTTATAAAATATTGTCACCTGAAAAAGCACATAATAGGAAATACACCTGCTCCGTTGTATGTAAGTGAGCTTTTTGTAGTTCCATTAAAAAAGGGCTATTTCTATAATCCTTCATAAGTCAGTATAATAATGACAAAAAGTTTAGCTTGTCTGATTATCATTAACTCTATTAAATAATGTCCACCCTGCATTGATTTCTGCTCAAAAGTAAAATGTTATCCTCATAGTTGGAGGATTCTAGTTGGAGAATTATAGTCACTGCCCAGGGAAGAAGTAAAAAACAAATAGAATATGACTTGTTTCTTAACCAAAATGCTTTTCATATATGCAATGCTTTTAGTCTATAAATAATTCTATTTCCCCACTTCCAGATATATTTTAGCAATAGTCATAACTTAGGTCTGCAACCATGAATAAAATTAAAACAGGTGCACCTCTGTAGCTCAGGCAACTAAGGTACAGGCTATGTAAAGTCTATGGACTGGCAGTCAAGACCCAGGGCTCAGTGGGTAAAAAAGGAATGAAAAGAAAAAAACTAAAACATGATTGTACCTGTATTTTTATTTTATGAATCTACATAATAAGATTTGGAAAGTTCTAGAGTGCCTTGGTTCTAAAATTCTAATTACAGTTAGAGCAGAACGCAGCATGACTGACTACTTGATTTATTTTAAAAATGGATCAGATGGCTCTATTGTCTTTCACACCTTAAACTATGGATTTGACTAAATCATGAATTAGTACTTTGAAATTACACAGTTTGTTCCTTTTTTAGCCTGCTCTGTATTAACTACTTCATGTATATTCCTACACACTCATATACACACATGTGCAAAGATAAAATATGATTAATTTCATAACCCAACTATTTTAAGTATTTTCAAAAAGTAGCACTTTTCTCTTTAACTCTCTGAACAATTTCATCTTAAATATCTCTTTTCACAATTAACTTCTAAATCTACATCTCATTTGTGTATTCTCCTTAACCCTAGATTCATATGTCTAGTTTTCATCTACAAATGTTTCATCCGTAAATTTTTCCAGGAACAGATCAAATGCCTCACATCTCCAAACTCATCTTCTTCCCAAATGTAGTCTTCCTCCTATACTCTGCATTTCATTGTATGGTTTTACTATATTTCCTGCTGCCCATGCCTGAAATTCCAGAATTTCAAATCATCTACCCCTGCCTTCTTCCACTCTCTTCATCTAGTCATTTTCCCTGCTAATCAATTAGTTCTATCTAATCACTACTTCCATTTCTACAATGTCCCTGCATTCATTTTCTCACCATTTCCACCATTACTTTCCTAGTTTGTTCCTCAATACTCTTATTACACTTCTCTAGGTTTCCTATTATTCATCCTGCTGTGAGCTATGTGCTCTTCTCCTCCCCTTTACCTTCATGATGTTACAGTTAATCCTCCAAAGTAAGATCAGTCATTTCATTCCTGCCCAAATACATAGTGGCTTCCAAGATCCAAAGAGTAAGATTTAAATCCCTAGTGTAGATATTTAAGAGCCTTCTTCATGTGGACCCAACTTCTCTTTCCAGTTTATCTTCCAGGCTACTGTGTTTTCCTTATTTTTTACTGAGACCCAATCAATATTCAATTACACACTTTCTATCACCTAAGATGACTTCTTTCAACTTTCAAGGGATCTTCTTCACTCCAATCTTACATCTTAAAATCCCAACTACTATAACATCTTCTAACTCTAAACTCTTCTCAATTCCCTGAATCAGAGTGATTGTCTTCCTCATCTTTTCTTCATTATATTTTGTTTGCATCTCTACTATGGCTTCTATTACATACCAGTTTAAGTTATATTAAGTTAATTTAATTCAATCCAATAGACATTTCTAACAGGTATTTTCTGTACCAGGATAGTACTAGAAAAAATAAAATGAGTCATACAGTGTCTCTCCTTAAAAATTTACAATCTAAATAATCAACTATAGCAGGCAGATTTTCTATCACACGAAAAGATACAAACAAGATATTGTGGAGGTTTAAATGAAGTAAGTTTTATGTCATCCTTTCCCAGAAAATGGCAGGACCCAATCTCTCTCTCTCACACACCACTGTGTATGTCATACAGTAAATATTTATTAAATGGTCTCCTTTAAAGTAACTCAGTAAAGTTGATCAAAACAGATTTACTGTAATAGGCTTAACTGTGACTTCAAAATTCATAAATTGAAGTACGAACCCAAGACCCTTAGAACGTGACTATTTGAAGATCGGTGTTTAAAGGAATGATTACGTTAAAAAAAAAAAAGACCTTTAGATTGGACCTTAATCCAATCTGATACCGACTTCAAACAAAACAATCCATTTTTCAAATAGCAAAATAGACTTTTTGGAAGTGAAACAACAGGAAAGAGGCAGATTGGCAAGTACAGTCTCATAGTAAGACCCATGTGCACACCCCTGAATCAAAAGCTAGCAACCCCCAGCTAGCCTCTAAAGGAACTCTAGCTCCACAGGAGGAAATAGCAGCATTTCCTGTGGGAGATGCAATGCATTTTGGGTCCTATGGTACGCTGATTTATACCTACACGGACACTCTCTAGCCTCCTCATCTCATTTAAGTAGGGTTTTTATTTATTAATGTTCACACTGGTGTCCCTATAAGAATAGGCAATTCGAATACAGAAGGAGACATCAGGGATATGAACTCACAGGAAAAAGAACATGTAGGAACAAGGTGGTCATCTGCAAACCAAGGAGAAAAGTCCTCAGAAATAAAATGTTCTCATACCTTCATCTTCTGACTGAATGGAGGATGTTAGCTTCCAAAACTATGAGAAATAAATTTCTGTTGCTTAATCTACCTTGTGATATTTTGTTATGGAAGCCGTATTAAAATAATACACTGAATATCCAACAAAGCATAGGGAAAAGGAGGTTAAAACAAAATATAGAAAACTAACTAGAAAAGAGCACACAATTGAAAAATTAACAATTTAATTTGTACAAGTCTATACTAACCAATAATAATAGCTCATCATTTCTGATTTGGGATTGAGGCCAAAGTCACACTTTTCCTCTAATTTAATTCTTTTTTTTTTTTTTAACTTCACTGTGAGAGAAGCTAAAAATGCCTTTACTCCATTACCTCTACAAAGAATTTTATTCAAATGCCTTATTTTATTCTAGTGACTACAGGAAATTTGGTGATGGGTATAGTGTGTTGCTGTGTATTTGATGAATAGCAAACTCACACACCTAAACTTATTTTTTAAGTCAAATTTACCTCAATAAAATGAGGTAATGAATAAATTTCATTTGACAACATTAGATTTCAATAAAATTACATACCTTATTTGTCAGGAATTTTCAAAAGACAGTATTTCATCTTTCTACATAAAATAATTTTCAAGTAATATTTCATTTTATTAATAATTTTAAGGATAGTGCCTTCTAAGAAGAGGAGCTTTTTCTTTGCTTCTAAAGTTCATTTAGATATTTTTCAGTGAAAGTTATTACTATGCACAATACTACTCTACTATCTGTAGTAGAGACATCATCGTGTTTACCAAACCATACTTCATTTTCTTCCTGGACAAATGCAAAACTTACATTTTTCAGTTTTCTTTTGCAATTTGTTGTGATTATTTGGCTAATTTCTGGTCAATGGATTGTCAGTGTAAAAGATGGAAATTACTTCAAGGCCTGATCCCTAAAATGAACACATGATCATGCATGTTCTACTTTTGTTTTTCATCTGACTGTAGAAGCTCCATGGAGGATACCACCAAGGCCTTAAATTTCAGCATCTGCATCTCAGAAAGATTATGTAGAATTAAACACAGTCTCCCCTTGACTTAATATGCATTGTAGTGTGATAGGAATAGAAATAAACACTTACAATACTAATGCTTTGAAATTTGGGGATTTTTATTATAACAATTAGCTTAATACTTTTAAGTGCTTTAATTCACTGATTAGGACATTTTAAGATAGATATTTTCTAACAACAAATGGCATTTTAGAGTTTAAACAGTGCTTGCAGATGTCTTCTCATTCTTTACCTCTATATTAAATAAACCTTCCTCAATTTTTTCTTAGGTACACACATATATATGCATATATATGTATATATGTGTGTATATTGTATGTATATATATATATATTCATACATAGAGAGAGAGAGATACACACACACTCACAAAGAGAAAGAAATTAACTAATGTAGATGCTGGTAAGTCCTAAATTTGCAGGGTAGAGATGCAAGTTGGAGACCATGGGAAGAGCTGATTTGCAACTCAAATTCAAAGGCAGTCTACTGACAGAATCACCTCTTCCTTAGGGGATAGCAGTCTTTTTTAATCTTAAACTTTTCAGTTGATTAGAAAGACCCACATTCTGGAGGATAATCTGCTTTATTTAAAGTCTAATGATTTAAATATCAATCTCATCTAAATAATACCTTCATAACAAGATTCAGCCTAGTGTTTGACCAAATACTTGTGTACTGTGGCCTAGCCACAGTAAATAAGTTTATAAAATTATCTCAGAAATTATCTCAGATCTATAGCTACCTATCTATCTATGGTGATAGAAATAATCCAAAGATAAATAGATAAGAGAGACAATAAATGACTCAGGTAAATAAATGAATGAGAGAGAGAGATCCACAGACGTATGCATCACAGATAGATATGTGTGCTACCATTGTTATTATTGTTATTATAGTTATTTGTCTTCCCTTCCTACTTAGCTCTCAGGTATCACTGTTTCAGGAAAGGTGTTATACCTGCTTCTATCACCAATTTCCCTTCTACTTTGATTTCCCATTGCTAATCTTCTGAGGAATGGATAAAAAACGTAAAGCATAGGCCCCCTGTAGCATAAGTGCCAAAGCATAAGTTATAAAAGCCAGGTCTGAAAAAAATATGTAAGTTCAAAATATTTTTAACTAATTAAATAACAAATAAAAAAATAAGTTCTGAGTATAAAATGGAAAGAAAGTGTCTATGAGAGCCTGAGTATTCACCTAAAAGTAAGATTATTTGTAGTTTTATGCTACCATATTTGGCCACCCAAGGCTTGCTTGTCTGTTTATAGCGGGGATTTAGCTTGCCGGATATGTGAGAGGTAACAACGTCAATGAAATTTGCATAAGACACTATTATTTACCCATCTTAACATAGAAAATGTATTAAAAACTTACTGTAATAGCATGATGTGTGAATACAGCAATCAACCAGCCTTCACAAAAAAATAAATAAATAAAATCAATAGATTTTTTTCACAGATATTCCATATTGCCCTCTATTCTTTGAAGAACATGGTTTGCCTTTTACTTGCTTCACTAATGATTAAGGGATTCTAAGGTAAACAGAATAAAATCAAATATCATAAGTTAAATCTACTCAAGTATAACAATAGCCTAAAGAAAGAAATTAGTTTACTATTTTTCAAAAGTCAAATAATAGTGTTCTTTTCAGAAAAATACATAGTATTTCTTGATCAATCTGATTTATGCTGTCTCAAAAATAAAAAGGAACATTTTGACCTAGAACACGATATCTTGAAACAACTTACAGCTCAATTTCCTTAAATATTTTATTAATCTTACATAAAATCTTAACTGGAAAACAAAAACATTTTGATTAATTAATATTGATTTCCAATTAAATGTTTAAAAGATAAGTAATACTTTTATTTATGATCTTTTTATAAAATCAACTTCTCAAATTTCTATTATCCAACACTAAAGATCATACTCAAATGGAAGCTAATTATCATTTCAACTTCCTGAGATTTATTAAAATTCATTTTTAAATAAATTAAGAAAAAATAATAGAGGTATTTAATAGGGAAAGTAGTATAACAATAAAATCAATAAACTAAATACCATCACTAATTCCAATTCAATAATTAAAAAATAACTCTAAATGATATATAATTGGAGTTTCCGATGATTAACAACTGAAAGTTTTACTTGCTATTAACATCTGGTTTCTTTTCAATTTTTTCAGTCTTTTTCAGTCTTCATTACTGTAAGGTAATGGGCAAGAAGCCAGATGCAGCTCTCTTCACATCAACAATATGAAGAAAGCTCTTTGTTTTAGGCTAAAAGTCATCTGTCCCATCTTTGGTTGTCTGCCCTTAAATTGTCTCATTCTCTATTTTTAGAAGTAGGTCAGGCCCAATTACAAAGTCTTCACTTATCTAAATGTTGATTTTCTGCTGCTCTACACATGATTCAAGAACACGTTTTCTTAATAAGCAATCTTTTCCTGTTTCTCATGCTGGAAAGTGCCAAGAAAGTAAATGGAAAGTTCTTATAGTAGAACACTGGTCAAAACAGTGCCAGTGAATTACAATAGTCCTCTAAATGCAAAAAATACACTCGGTTTTAATTATTTCCCATGAAGGAAAATAGTAAAACGGTGACATGTACATAGATGTCAAATCTTTCATCAGGCAATAAAAAATAATGGAGCATTATCCGTAAATGCTTCCCAGTGCCCAGTCAGGTAGGATTACCAACAATCACAAATAGAATCAGACATTATAAGGAAATTATCAGAAAGAATATCTAAATCTCACACGTTGCCCCTGTCCTCTCCATGTAACTGACAAACACAAGAAATAGGTACCCAAAAGCTCAACTCTCAATGACGGCCTTTTAAACATTATGGATTTAATTCCTGACATCCAACTTTTCTAAACCAACCTAGTGCTAATGTAAAGAAAGCAAAACTACTTTTTGAGCTTCTCTTCTGCTCAGATTCAAAAATCTAGCAATCTTTGACAATTCTTGATTTTTGTCAACACCAATTACTTTATTTTTGTCAATGCTGTTTTAAAATGCCTGAAGGATACCAATCTGCTGTGCCCAAATCCTGAGACCCACACTGAAAAATGGAGTTTATTCCTCTGACTATGAAAACAAAGAACCCAAAGTGTATTCAGGCTGCTATTAACTTCTACCTGTCTCATAAACATAATCGTTCTGACCAGAGTTCCTGCTGTATTTTTCCTAATTGATTTTTTTTAACTTCCCAGAGAAAAAGATCTATAGAATAAGCCCCCAGCAAAATGATCAAGCAGTCAAACGATCTCCAGAATCCATATTCAGGCTGTATCCCCAAATATCCCTCCTTTCCATGCCATGAGGAAGAGTCCAGGTCCTGTGGGGGTGACAACCCAGGAGGTTCAGGCCCACCTGGGGACAACCCCAGCTCAGAAAGATCCCCACACTGCCCCAGGAGTCAGACTGTGGGGAGACATGACCAAAACTGTGACCAGGGCGAGTTATTTCCAGACTCCAGACCTCGGCTCTTCCTGAAGATTCAAAGACATTTGCTCACATGAAATCATTAGTAAAATGACTGAGAGAGTGTCATGTCTATCCTTCAACAAGCTTGACTGTCAATTAACTTGGAAAAAAAAAAAAAATGAAAGGGAGCTATAGACGTAGCTGGAGTCCAACAGAATACACAGGGCTCTTTCATAGTCAAAGAAGGCTGATTAAAGTAGATTTCATCCTGTGAACAGAACACTTACCTCCTGGCATTTCTTGGACTTATAGAGCACATGCCTTTGTCCTCGCTGTACCCATGGCCTGGAATGGTGCAATCCCAGGTAACTACCTGGCTCTTTCACTTCCTTCAGTGTTCTGCATAGAGTTTCCCACCACAGGAAAAATGTTCCTGCCCAATTTATCCAAAATAGCACCCTGTAACTTTCCCTGTTACCAGTCACTGCTTTATTTCCTTCTTAACACTTAAGGCCATGAATTCAGGTTCCCCTGTCCCTCCCCACTTTTCAGAAGTTCATAGGATGCCTCTTTACCTATTTTGAAAACTACCTGTTTCCAGTAACCAAAAGAAAGCCAAGCCACAAAGGATGTGTGCTTCTACAACAAAAGACAAAAAGCAAACAAGCATTGAGCATGGGTTTTGCAGCAACCAGACTAGAGGCAGCTGTGTCTGCCCAGTTCCTTGCCTGTGGCTACTCTGTGTAGGCTGGGGATTTAGTACTCCTGCTTTTGCTAAATGGTAGTGAGATTTAGGTGCTAGTTGCTATTTGGCATGATTTGGTAGGTTATTGTTTGAGTCTGAGAACACTTACATTCTTCCTGTATTAATTCATGGTAATTACTTCTTTGCTTTTTGCCATTTTGACATTAAGAAAGTCTTCACAGAAACTCTGTGCTTCAGACAGCAGGAGGAACTTGCATTTCATCACATTCATTTCTGTAGTGTCTGTCTCAACCCATAGAAGGTATGGAGTTGGGTTCACTACTGTTCCCCATAAGAGTGATAATGACCTAGCAGGTACTCAAAAACATGTGTGATGGAAATCAATACTGTTGAATGATTTATAATCAGTCAGTTTATCTAAAGAAATAGGGATATTTACATGTGTGAGACAGCTTTCTAGGTAAGGAAATGCAGCCTGAGCTAGGGGACACAAGTCCTTTCTTCATGGATCAGTATCCAAACAAAATTCCTTTCAGTTTTACCCATGCCAAGATGTCCAAAGTAAAACAGAGATTTCCTTCCAATATTTGACATTATGTTTTTGGATTTATTTGCAAAAAGACAAGTGTTTTTTTCAAGATTTTTTAAGATTTCAATACAAGTGATCATAAAGAGACTGAAGTAAAAATATTTTCTCTTGATAAAATGTATTCTTCACTTAAGTATCATTGACTTTGCAGATACAAAAATCACAACTAGGTTTAAAACACCAGTTGTTCTCAGTGAATAATTAGCTTGTTTTACTCGGGAGCATGTTACTTTTTTTTTTTTTCAATTTTTGTTCTACGAATCTTGCCATAAAAATCTGTGGCACCTAATATGCACAATTCAGGTTTATGTGGTATGTGGTTAAGTTTGCAAACTGGAGCGTTCTTCATGACTCTGATTTAGTTGGTCTTGTTTAAACAAACATAAAAGTCTATTGTCTTTATTCTAAGAGGCATTAGAGACAGTGTCATTGTTATGCACAGGAGCTGACAGAAGTCTCCATGATGCTTATATTGATAGACATAATATGCTCAATAATGTTTTTCTCAAAGGTTGGAGGAGAAATAGTAATTGTTTTATTAATGGTATCCTAAATCAACTTTTGCAATGCATTTTTTTTCTCCTACACAATATGATTCATATTGATGTTGGTCATAATTATGTGGAACTCTTGAAAGTTCTCCAACTCTACTTTTGCTTGAATAATAGTCCATTGACTCCCTAGGAAATTCTTCTAAGGGAACCTTAGAGCTTAGAGCTATTGACAGCTACACGATAATAGTAGAGAACTTCAATACTCCTCTTTCAGTAAAAGACAGATCATCCAGACAGAGAATCAACAAAGAAATAAGATCTTTAAATGACAAAAAAGAGCTAGACTCAATAGACATATATAGAGTACTTCACCCAAAAACTATAGACTACACATTCTTCTCAAGTGCTCATGGAATATTCTCAGGTATATACTACATATTGGGACACAAAACAAGTCTCAACAAATACTCAAAGATTGAAATCACATCTGGTATGTTTTCAGATCACAATGGCACTAAACTAGAGATCAAACAGAAGGAGAAGGAGAGGAAACCCACAAAAGAGTGGAGATTAAATAACATATTGTTGAGCAACCAATGGGTAAAAGAGGAAATTAAGGAAGAAATTTTAAAATATCTGGAATCAAATGAAAACGAAGACACAACATATCAGAATCCATGGAATGTAGCAAAAGCAGCAATAAGGGAAAATTTATAGCAATACAATCCTACCTCAGAAAACAAGAAGAATCATGAATAAATAACGTAAACCATCACCTACAGGAGCTAGAAAAAGAAGAAAAACAGAAACCTAAATCCAATAGAAGGAAGGAAATAATAATAAAGATTAAGGCAGAAATCAACAAAACAGACATCAGAAAGACTATTCAAAAAATTAATGAACACCAAATAAACACCAAATGTGTGTTTGTTTGTTTTTGAGAGAGAGAGAATAAATAAAATAGACAGGCCACTAGCCAGACTTACAAAAAAAGATGTGAAAACAAAATAAATAGAATTATTAATGAACGAGGAATAATCACAACAGATACAGCAGAAACACAGAGGACTCTAAGAAAATTCTATGTCCAACTATATGGCAACAAACTGAATAATCTATAAGAAGTGGACACATTTCTGGAAGTGTACGGTATTCCAAAACTAAACCAAGAAGAATTAGAAATCATGGACAGATCAGTCACAAGCAGGGAAATTAAAACAGTGATCAAAAACTTTCCCAAAAACAAAAGCCCTGAACCAGATGGTTCACCAGTGAATTCAACAAAACATTCAAAGAAGACTTAATACCAATCCCTTCTTAAACTGTTCCAAAAAATAGAAGATGGAAAAAGTCCAAACACTTTTTATGATGCCAATATTATGCTGATTACAAAAACCAGGATACCAGAAACAATTCTCAAGAA
Organism: Solenodon paradoxus; assembly: GCA_004363575.1. Lineage (NCBI taxonomy): Eukaryota > Metazoa > Chordata > Mammalia > Eulipotyphla > Solenodontidae > Solenodon > Solenodon paradoxus. The sequence continues at coordinate 60,957 of RJWH01005926.1, forward strand.
AAAACCAACAATGGAGGAATCATGCTTCCTGACTCCAAACTTTACTACAAAGCAATAATAATTAAAACAGCATGGTACTGATATAAATATAGAAAACAGATGAATGGAACAGAATTGAAAGCCCCAAAATAAATCCATATATATATGGACACCTCATTTTTTACAAAGGATCCAAAAAATACATTGGGGCAAGGATAGCCTCTTTAATAAATGGCGCTGGGAGGACTGGACGATCACTGCAAAAGGTTGAAGCTAGACCAATACCTAATACCATACACAAAAATTAACTCAAAATGGATAAAGACCAAGACATAAGACCAGAAATAATCATATACATAGACGAAAATGTAGGCAAAATATTATTGGACACAGACTTAAGAGATATCTTTGGCAATTCAACTCCCAAATAAAATCTAAAATAAACAAATGGGATTACATAAAACTAAAAAGTTTCTACTCAGCAAAAGAAACTCACATAAAAACAAAAAGGCATCCAATTAAATGGGAAAGAATATTTGCATTTCATACCTCAGATAAGGGGTTAATATCTAAAATATCAAATAACTCATGAAGTTGGACAACAAAAATACAAGCAATAATGACCTTAATAGACACCTCTCCAAGGAAGACATACAAATGGCCAACAGGTTCATGCAAAGATGCTCTACTTCTCTTATCATCAGGGAAATGCAAATCAAAGCAACAATAAAATATCACCTCACACCAGTGAGGATAACTATTATCCCCCACCCCAAAAAAGGAAACAAATGTTGTAGAGAATGTAGAGAAAAAGGAACTCTAATTCACTGTTGGTGGGAATATAAAATGGTTCAAACACTCTAGAAAGAAATATGGAGAGTCCTCAAAGAATTGAAAATGGAAATTCCAGTTATTCCCCTACTGGGCGTTTACCCTAAAAACACAACACTTATCAAAGAGAGAACTATCTCCAAACAACTATGGACTCTCAGTGGTGGGAGACAAGAAGGCAAATCAGGGGGTACCAAAGTAATGGGAAATGGGCTGAAGGCAATTAACTGTAAATGAAGGGAGAAAAAAGGGTGGGGCAAATATTAGTAAACCTACTGTACTATATGTAAAGGTAGAAATACTATTATATCTACCTCAAAACAAGTTAATGTTAAATGCAATTATCCCTTCAATAAAAAAGAATACTTTTAAAATAATAAATGGCTAAAAATTATATATGTTTAAAATATATTGAAAATGTATTATATATATATATATATATATATATACATTTTTCTGGTTTTCTATAAACATTATAATTTAGCATTAGCTTGAAGAAGTATTTGATTCCAAAATTTTCAAAATGTTCTTTTTCTAACACACCAAGCATATGCCTGAAAAGTAGCACCATCAACACAGTAGACAGCATGGTAATAAAAGCCTGGATTCTTTGGTGCTGCTGGTTCCAAGCTTAACTTTTTCAGCTACCAGCAAAGGGTAAATCACTTTGCCATGTTTTGTCTCAGTTCTCTTATGTGTAAAATTGGTACATCATCATCTATCATGCGTTAAGAGTTACAAAGTTTAGAAATGCATTTAGCATGGCCATTTTTCACTGTCTCAGAAAACAATGCCATCTGTGTATTGATATTCAAAAATAAACCTCCAAGTACTTACATTCTCCAGTTAAGTACAACCCACTTTTCTCCAGGTCCACCTCCCCTGCCTTTTAAGCTTAAGCCTCTCCAGGGTTCTACAATCACCTGATAATTTGCACATCTCTCCTGCACTACTGGAGCCCAGTCACTTACTCTCACAGAGGGCTCCACTCAGTTCAAAGAAGGCAAAGAGGAATAATAGGAGATGTTCATGACCCAGGAACAAGTCACTGGTGGCCTTAAAGCCATGTAATGACATAGTTCTTGCTATTGTGGCCATCTGCCTTGATGATGCTTGGCAGAAATCACCTCTTGGTGACTTTCTCTTCACTGACCCCAGTGCAGAACCTGGGTGTTGGCAATGACTAAAACTGGACACGGCTCAGAGGTGTGCATTCAATCAGAGCAAACACTCCTGCTGTCTTTGATGCCAGTCATTGAATCCAGGGTCCTGGTTGCCTGTAACATAGCTGATGTACAGCTTCTGGTAAACTCCTCAGGCTGTCCTAATTCTCAAGGTTAGACACATGAGATAGGCTCAGGTAGGAGTGATCCATGACAAATCTGGTTGGGGTGCCAGATGTGATAAGACCTTCGATTCAATAATAGACACTGCTCTCAGGTACGTGTTTTGATTAGAATCATGTGCCTCCGGTGTCGGCTACTTCGCAGTCTTCCCTGCCACCCTGTGGCAGACCCTCACCCACTTGCCACACCTACTTAGAGAGGAATTCCCTCTCAGTGGCCTCACTGCTCCTTTCAACAAGCAAGCTGTGAACAATTTAAAATATTTAATAACTTAATTTCAAAAGAAAGTCATCAGTGTGAGCCCTTTCCTTAATAGTGTTTTACCCTCAGGTAGAGACTCTAGCTCAGCGGTTGTCAAAGAAGTAGAGCAAAATCTTACCTGCCCTGAGGAGCTATGCATACTGTTTTACACATGATATGTAAGAGAGATACGGTCTTTGAAGAAGACGCCTTGCACATGATAAATGTGTTCAGTGGAGGATAGTTACTGTTATTAGCAACATAATCGGAGTTTACAGTTTCTGCTGGTTGGCTTCTTAACTAGATACAGAAGTAACTGGGAGGCAACAAGCATTTGTTTCCATTTCCTTAAAAATCAGAGTTGAGGTCAGTATAAGACTTCTGTATTAGTCCAAGTCAAGCTCTTTCTCTTTTTCTCCATCTCTAAATTTTCTATTTGCAAATAAAAGCCATAACGTATTGATGAATGTAAAATAACAAGGTATATTTTCATCAGTAATTAGAATTGCTCTGCTTCTGTAATTCTTGGTAAAGAATAAAAAAAAAAAAAAAAGCACACTTCATAAAGGTAGTATAAATAGAAATCAAAGTTGGATAAACTCAATTGTGTATATACCCTTAACACTTCACTGAAGTAAAACAAACAAACAAACAAAAATCCATGCACTCCTTTGAATCCTGGAGTCTAGAGTTGAATCCTAACCCCTTTTCATTTGTCCAAAGAGATTACAAGATGGGAGGGGCTCAGGAATGGAATGCGCTTCATCAGTGGACTCAGCCTGGCATCAGCATTCTAGGCTCTACCTTGAAGATTATATTAAAAAGTGGAGGGCAAGGACATATATTCATAGAACTTTTCCCCAAAATACAACATAATAGTAGCTGATATTCAGACAGCATGTCAGAGAGTGCTCTAAGAAGAGAGAGACAGATACTGAGAGACTGTGTATGTGTGACTATGTATCATATATAATCTTAACACAGTGGAAAAGTTACTACTGTTATCCCTTACAGATGGGAAAATTGAGATCCAAGGTCACACAGCTCAAAAGGGGCAGGGCTGGCATTTAAACGCAGGCCACCTGAACTCTGGAGTCTGCGTTTATCCACGACACTCTATGCCTGGAGTGATCCATTTGGAAGATCCACCTCAAACCATGGTCCCTGAGGTACCCCCCCCAGAGGAAGTGTTATTCTTTCTGGTGACATTGTCTCCTAGTTTTAGGTGATTCTGGGATTCTTAAGGTTTTTAGACTCCTGAAGTCTGAAGCCCACACTGTCAGAGCTCCTGTGTTACTTTGTTCAAAGTTCAAACAAGTCACTTAATTTGGCAACAATACCAGTTTAACTTCCTGTTGCCTGGGAAGCACTGCATAAAGCACTGAGAACTTACAAAGGTAAAGAAGAATGGCCCTTGTGTTCAGACACAACTGTGGAATGAATTATGTCCCTGACAAATTCATACAATGTAGCCTAACCCCACCAATGTGATGATGTTAGGAGGTGAGAGTTTTGGGAGGTAATTAGGGCTAGATGAAATCATGAAAGTGGACTCCTCCTTATGGGATTAATGCCCTGACCAGAAGTTCTCTCCCCACCCCGCTCTCTCTCTCCCTCCCCTCCCCCTCCCCCTCCTCCTCCTCCT